>JBAHVR010000197.1:0-125000 GCA_036898135.1 Oncomelania hupensis
ATGGGTAGGTGTGGTGGAGTGATTAGGTTATGTGACGACTGATGCCATGATATGTGCTGTCTGCTGCAATGTGAAGATGTGTTGCTGCTGTGATGTCGGCTGATGTGATGTGATGATTTGTTGATATGATGTGATTTTATGTGGTGGTGCGTTTTCACGATGATGGTGATGAAGCAATGTGATGCAGTGATGTGATGTGATGATGTGATCGATGTGGTGATGATGCGATGTGGTGATGTGTCATACAATATCTTTTTTTAAATTCTAAATTTTGTTACAATTTATTAGTTGTGTTTTTTAATTTTATGTGAATGAAATGAATTATATGTATATAGAATTAATTGTATAACACAGCAAGAATTGTATGACATAAAATTCATTTTTTAACATAAAATGGATTTTATTCGCAACACTGAATACATTCTATTTTCATAGAATTGTTTTTTAACATTTGGTGCACATAGAATGCATTCTATGTTATAGAATGTTCATTCTATAACATAGAATGTTCATTCTATAACATAGGATCCATTCTATAACATAGAATTTTCATTCTATAACATAGAATGGTCATTCTATAACATAGAATTCATTCTATAACATAGAATGTTCCTTCTATAACATAGAATCCATTGTATAACTTAGAATGTTCCTTCTATAACATAGAATCCATTCTATAACATAGAATGTTCATTCTATAACATAGAATGCTCATTCTATGCGCAACTAGGTTTCTTGATGCGGACGACTTCGACAGTATAATTAGTGTGAATAGATCGCTTAGCAATAAAAATAATTGAAGTAACACCCTCCCCCCCCCTCCGCCCCTGCGTGCTTGCTTTTTTCATTACAATGTGCTGAGGTTCTGTAAGGGTTTATAGTGACAAAATCTAATTAAATAATCAGTTCTTTTCGCTCAATACCGAAGAAATAACTGTACTGTACACTCATAAATAGCAATAATTAATATATTTAAAGGTCGAATATTGCTATACAACTCTGAGACATAATAAATGAAAGGTTCATAAAGCTGAATATTGCAAAAAATCTATTTCACCCCAAGCGGCCCCCCCCCCCAGGGCGCTATGCACAAAGGCGTGGCGGCCACGTGCTGCGGGAATAACACAGCGTGATCGAGTTTGAAAATGGTGAAGTACTGTGCTGCTTTTGGATGCTCTAACTCCGACGTAAAACCTTTCTGCAAAGAAAAGAACATTTCCTTTCATTGATTTCCACTTCGAGCGCAAATGATGAAGCACTGCATGTCGTCAACTCTAAACTGAATGTCAGTGACAAATCGCTCTGTAATCATTATTGCACGAGTGTTCTATGTTCAAAACATCACAATATCCCAAAATGTTCTCTATACCTTGACAGTGCCCCAGTTTTTACTATTTAAAAAAAAGTTTTTATATTGATTTCATTCTATAACATAGAATGAATTCTATGACATAGAATGAATTCTATGACATAGAATGAATTCTATAGCATAGAATGAATAGTATAACATAGAATGAATAAGATGACATAGAATGATTTCAATGACATAGAATGAATTCTATAATATAGAATGAATTCTATGACATAGAATGAATAATATGAGATAGAATTTATTCTATAGCATAGAATGAATTCTATAACATAGAATGAATTATATAGCATAGAATGAATTCTATGACATAGAATTCATTCTGTAACATAGAATTCATTCTATGCTATAGAATAAATTCTATGTCATAGAACTCATTCTATGCTATAGAATTCATTCTATGTTATAGAATTCATTCTATGTCATAGAATTCATTCTATGTCATCTTATTCATTCTATGTTATACTATTCATTCTATGCCTATAGAATTCATTCTATGTCATAGAATGAATTCTATGTCATAGAATTCATTCTATGCTATAAAATTCATTCTATGCATATAGAATTCATTCTTTATTATAGAATTCATTCTATGTTATACAATTTATTCTATGCACATAGAATTCATTTTATGTCATATAATTTATTTTATGTTAAAGAATTCATTCTATGTTATAGAATGAATTCTATGCGTATAGAAATAATTCTATGTCATGCAATTTATTTTATTTTAAAGAATTCATTCTATGTTATAGAATTCATTCTTTGTAATAGAATTCATTCTATTTTATAGAATATAATTCTATGCATACAAGTGCATTCTATAATATAGAATTGTATTACATACATAGAATATTATTCTCTATTATAAAATGTTATTCTATACATAGAATTGTATTATGGACATAGAATTTTACACTATATTATAGAATGTTATTCTTTACAAAGAATTTTATTATATGACTTACAATATTGGTTTCTTTTTTATAAATGGAATTTCAACTAATGAATGCTTTTTGTGTGTATAGAATGCTTTCTATGTGCATAGAATTTATTCTATGTATAGAATGGTCACATAGAATAAATGGACACATGGCGCCCCATACACATGGCTTGTGCAGAGCGCAGTAATGATGACTTGGCGCAAAAGGTCATTGCAAGACTGGAACTTGTTAATGATTTCGTTGCTGCAGATGCAGTGTATCACAAAGATTGTAATAGTCGATTTCAGTCATTGAAGAGACCTCGGGAAACTGCTTCAGATCTGCAGAATCAGCAAGCAAAACGTGGCCGCCGAAAAAATGAAGCCTTGGCAGAGGCCTTTTAGAAAGTTGCGCGTTTTCTTGAAGAAAATGACGATGAACAGATCACTATCAATGATTTGATCTCAAAGATGAAAGAAATCAATGGAGGCGATGAAGCATACAGCTATCCCAAGATGAAGCACGAATTACAGAAACACTTTGGCGATGACGTTATAATCACTGTTACGTTGAGACGCGCATGAGGGTGCGTGTGAAATGCGCACGATATTATGTGTGAAGCGCGTGCCATGGTAGGCTTGCGTGTGTGACGCGCGCGATAGATCTGTTCATTTTATTTTGCAACGCATGCAGTAATAGAGTGTATTCATCTTTGATTTGATTTTGCGTTGTTATTAGAAGAAGCTTTGAATAACGTTGGTGTTTTTAGTTGCTCGATATTATTTGAGAATTTTCTCGAGTCAGTTGTTTACTATCGATCGAAGCGTATGGATAGTTCTAGTGGTAACCATGGAAGTTTCCATGCCAAATAAGGTTGTATGACGTGAGACATTTATGATGAAATTAATTCTTATTGGTTGAGGTGTGTCACGTTGGGGGTTTTCTCGCTCTTTCTGGAGTTTAGAGAGACTGTATATATATATAGTGCCGCACTGTTTCAACAGGAGGTTGTTGATAGAGAGTTGGAAAGTAAAAAGAGAGTGAAAAGGCGATTGTATGCAGTTGTTAATGTGTGCTGAATAAAAGTCGAAAACTTCATACGACGACTCTGTGACTTGTATGCTGATTGAACGGGTTGCGTGGATAAACGAATCTGAGTTTACATCTATCAGGAGAATTCAAGCATTGGGGCTGAATCAACTACTGACAGAAAAACACCAACATCGAATGAGTGTAACATTTTGGGGGCCAAGCTGGGATTCACGCCATAGCCAAGGGTTCAACTGTGTCACCGCCACGACTCCCTCCGCCACAAACAAACAACTTACGCACGCAGACAACCCAGACAGAATGGCGATTTCCCGCAGACGTGAAGGGGTGAAAACACAACAATTATATAAACAACTTTCAAACTATTTATTCATTCAAGCCACACACTCATACACATACAACACTTACACATGAAACGAAGAAAATGGTGATGAAACAATGGTTCAATGAAACAATGGAATGGTATGTCAGGATGATCGAGGGTTGCTATTCAACCACGTCCATGTATCGAACCGTGCACAGCAAATGTCCGTTGCACGTAAACAAACAAGAAGGGGGTTTAAGTGTTAGGAGAGGGACAACAAGGAAAGAGCCAACCTGGCGGAATGAAGTCCCTGTCGAAGTCCCCGTAAAGGTATCCACCCCCTTCTCGTAGCTGTTATCGGACCGGTGCTGATGATGTCCAAATGTGGTGGCGTCGCCGCCCCCACTCGCCGCTGACGATGGTGATGAAATGATGATGGTGACGCCATAGTCGCGGCAGCCCTGCCACCGTCGACGTCACACAGCTGGACTCCTCCAGTCAGCTACACCGCGACGTCGAGGCCGGGTCCCGTCCACGCACGTCACAACCACCACAGGAAGGGTAGGGTTGAGGAATGATGATGATGAAGTCAATGGTGAGGACGCGTAGACAACGATGAACACGGAAAGTTACTGATGGTGATGACGATGTTCAGTCCACCCGACCAAGTGCCGTCGTCGTCAATGCACGACGTTGGCTAACGTTGCTCCACGTTAACCAGTTGACGAACTGACGAACGAACTGTCGAACGACGAACTGTCGAACGATGAACTGTCGAACCTGCAACATGCTTGTCGCATCGTTAATATCTTGTCTACCTGCTTCTGTCCCCCTTCCTCCATACACTTTCCCCCCTCCTTCTCAACTCAACTAATCTCTGATGCTTGAGGGGCACAAATGCTGTCCGCTTCCCTTTCCTTGACTCTCTCTCGCTTATTTCCCTTTTAGCTACTGTTATTGTCACTTGTGAACAACGAATATCATAAAATTCAATGAAATTATGAATGCATGAAATGAGCAATGCTGCAAATGAATACATGTAAACACCAACACATTATTCATATCAAGCAACCTCAACAACAACAACAGCAACCACTTCCATCCTTACCTTCATCCTCCCCTCATTCTTCCACTTCCTTCCCTCTGCCTTCCACCGTGCAACCCATCTCATCCTTCCTTACTCTCCTTCAGCCGCACTCTTCCTTTCCCTCTACTTTCCCACAGTGCAACCATTCTCATCCTTCATCCTACACAGTCGCACAGCTCTCGTATCTACATCTCCAAACAGCCAGCACCGGGTTCATGGGCACAGTAAGGAAAAGATACCATTGCACTAACCCACATGGTTCGAATGTAAACGCACTCGTTGACCTTACTCCACTGCTCCCCCAACGAATACTCCAAATAGGGTAATCCAGCATGTGTAGTTCCGTTAGCAGACGCTTTCTCGATGCTAACCTATCACACACTAACAAACTTTGCTCTTCTTTAGCTATACTCCAAACTGAGTGTAACACTGTAGAAATAGCACTTTCACAACTAGTATTGTTCTGGACCAGTTAATATAATCGGGGCGCTCACTCTAGGGCGACTTGACGTGTGTTTTGCTGTCGGCTATATTTTCTTCTGTTTACATTGTTCTTAGCGTATTGTGAAGGCTGATTTATTGCACTGACGTGTGTGAAGACTTCAAGATGTGTGCTGTGTTGTTTCTGGATGTATTGGTGACGGTGGCTGTGGTATTTTGTGTGTTGAAGTGTGGTGTGAATGCTACGGGTCAACATGGCGATCGTCATAACGGTTGGCGAACAGATTTCATTCAGTACACACGTGAGTCAATTTTGCTTCTGCAATCGGCTGTTGACGCTATGCCCCATCGATTTGACTGTTTCCCAGCAGAAATCATTCCTGATTGTAAAGCTGATGGTTCCAATACCGATGTGATTGTCCGAAGGCGTAGACGTGGTCACCGAGGGGGGATACGACGGAGGTTGAGACGCTACAGGACCCTACTACCCCTTCCTTCCATCATTCTTTCGAACACTCGTTCCCTTCGACCCAAGCCACCAAACTGCAACTTCGATGAACTATGTGCCTACGTACAATATATGAACGAATTTAAATACGCATGTTTATTATGTTTCTCAGAGACATGGTTTGACAATTGTATCACCGATGACAGTGTTTATATTGACGGTTTTGGCACGCCATTCCGCAGTGACCGATCTGAATTTACTGTCAGTGGTAAACATCACGGTGGAGGTGTGTGTTTGTATGTCAACGAGAAGTATTGTAGTCGAGCCAATGTGACAGTAAGAAAGCAACTGTGTACACCTGATGTTGATTTGCTCGCTGTGTCACTGCGACCCAAATACTTACCACGCGAATTTGGACAGATATTTATAACTGTGATATACACACACCCTACTACCCAGGCTTCACGCTCACGTGCGTGCACAGAAATTGCAGATGTCGTTCGTGCACTGCAGTTGATTTCGCCTGATGCCCCTAATTTTGTTCTTGGCGATTTTAATCATTGTGACTTGCGCAGGTGTCTCCCTTCATTCAAACAGTTTGTCACTGTCAACACACGGGAAGATGCTATACTTGACTGTTGCTATGGCAACATTCCCCATGCATATAAATCTTTTCAGCTCCCTAAAATCGGACTAACCGATCACGACTCTGTACATTTGATCCCTTCATATAAACCTAAAATACTAACTGAGTCTGTCGTTGCCAAAACTGTAAAAGTATGGTCGGATGATTGTGTTGAGCAATTGCAGGGTTGTTTCGATTGCACAGACTGGAATGTTTTTCTTGATTCCTCTGATGATGTTAATCAGGCTGCTGATGTGGTCACTGACTATGTTAAATTCTGTGAAGACATGATTTTTCCAACCAAACAAGTCAAAATCTATCCAAACAACAAGCCCTGGGTCTCGAGATCACTGAAAAATACTATTAATGAAAAGAAAATTGCATTTCAAACTGGGGATAGGGAAGAAAGAAAGAGGGTTCAGAGGAAATTAAGGGAGGAAATACGTGCAGCTAAGTTAGAATATAAAGAGAAAGTTGAACGTCAGTTCCAGTCAGGCAACATAAGGGATGCTTGGAAGGGGTTGAAAACCTTATCAGGCCAGAATAAACCTCAGAGCAGTGGTTGCCTGCGAAGTGAAGATGAAAAGTTAGCTTTCTCTAACGAGCTGAATTATTTTTATTGTCGTTTTGAACGCGATGATTTGAGTGACAGTTTGTCTGAAGTTTTGGTTGATCTTCAGGAAAGGGTGAGAAATGGGGAGGGAGATGCTTCTGGTGACTTTGAGATCCGGGATTGTGTTGTTGAGTCCCACTTCAAGAGAATAAACCCCCGTAAGGCAATGGGTCCAGATGGCTTGTGTGGAAAACTGTTGAAAGTATGTTCTGCTCAGTTATGTGTTGTTTTCAGTCATTTGTTTTCTTTATCATTGTGACAAGGCGTACAATCTAGCCTGAGTCAGAGAGCACCCACTCATCCCTCCCAACCATCCAGTTAACCCCTCTACACTTCCAGCCGACCCTAGGACGCGCGCTGGCTCATTCGCTTAAGCCCCGCCCCTCGGGCATCAAGTTAAAGCCTGACACAAACCCAGACTAGGTGTCAGTCGCAAACCCTCCAGCCTTCAAGCCACAACAACTTGTCCAAAGACACGTCTCCATCGACTGGCGACCTCTGAGCTTCGGCAGTACTCGTGTGCTTCACCCCGTCTTAGTCCAGGTAAGAGAGGAAACCTACTCTTTGTCATGTAGCAGACCCATCACCCGTCGTTCGCCCCCCACGTTCGTATGTCCTGTCGATATGTACGTTCGTGTGTATAGTTTTGTCTTGATGTGTTGCTGACAGGTATTATTGCCTTGTATATATTATCCGCCTTGTTTATATGACTCATGCCATGGTTGAATTTATGCTTGTATGCTCCATGTTAGCCCTATGTGTAAATATCCCATGACATGCTGTCCCTCCATATAGATTAAAGTCCCCCAGTACCACTCTTGCCTACAACCCCTTTGTCCTATACCTACTCCATTTGCTTCCCCCTTGCTCCCAATGTATAAAGATTTGCCCCTGTTGCCACTACCCCATCTCAATGAGCCGAAGGTATCATGTATTAGCGGCTGCCAGTAAGCACCACATTGGCCCCATAAACCTAGTTGCATTGTTTGACTGTTGGTATATGCGCCGGATCAACCTTGACCGGTCAGCCAATTTGAAATCTGAATGGGCAAACTCGCGCAACAGGCGCTGAACCCAGGCTACACCTATCCCCCGCTGATACAGAGTCTGTATTGCGTTACAGACGGCTCCTGTGCAGGGCTCATACCCCAGCCTTGTATCATCTCTCAGTCGCTGACCCGCTGCAGGCCCCTGACAACCCAGGGAGTCAACGAGAAGCGTCCCCCCGAATTTCATCATCCATAGACGGCTAGCAACGTAAGCCGAAATCTACGCCTGTACCTCAACCAAGATTGGCATCCACGGTCATTGCGCAAGAAGCGTGACCGACTGACCTGCATTCCAAGTGACGCCACGCTAAAACCTGGTCATCAGTCCAACCAGACTATCTTGGGACAACCACCGCCCTCCTATAACCAGCTAAGTGATTGACCCACGAGCATCACCACTCGAAGATCATCTGGCCAGAAACCAGCCAGATACCCTCTTGCCCTATGACGATATCAGTCCACAGTAGCACTAGTACCCCAGAAGTCAACCACCCAGAATATCTCCGAGCTACTCCCTACTGATATAGACGCTACCCCGTGACTCACTATTAGCCTTACGCAATATAGACGACCCAATTCGATTTAATAAAACTTCACAGTTAGAAATTGCACTTACCCAGACTGGCCTTTGTATTCGAATTTCTCAACTAGTGTAGTATACCATCTTTCTCGTCTACCCTTTGACTGTCTCTCATTTAGTTAGTAGCCCTAGCCTTAATTCTCTTGAATGTCATCGCATCATTAGCCTAACAAAGGAGGTAATACAGCGCTGGAGATTAAGAGCTTACCCTTCATTCCCCCAACCCCTTTCTTTGTGACATTAACTTTGGCGACCCCGACGAGACTAAAGACTTAGGTTCCCATCCCAACTTGACGAGACTAAGGACTTAGCTTAATTTCCACCCCAGCCCAGTAGAGATAGGCCCAGCCCCTAAGCCTAGGTAGTAGATAGCATAGCCCCATAGGTCCCTTACTGGCTTTTCCGAATGGTGGTGTCTCAAAAAGGGTTTTTTTTTGGCATTCATTTTTGAATTTTGATTGATTGCATTTTGTCTTTGTGGTTGTGTTGTGTTGTATTCGCCCCTGTGCAGTTTCATCGTAGCTCATTCTGCCCACCCCCTTGTTTTCCGTCAGTGTACCCCCTTGTGTGCGCCCCTCATTCCGGTTAGGACTTTTCAGGGTAAGTCACCTCCCTTACCATGGCCGACCGGGGCGAGCTTGCGCTCAAGTACAAGAGTATTGGCGAGAGCTTAGGGCTCGCCGGCACCGAACTCAAGGACTACGTCCTGGCCAACGTAGATGCGGACGTGGCCGAGGAAAAGTTGAAGAGGGAAGAGAGGGCTAAAGAGCGAGAGGCAAAGAAAGAGGAGGAGAAGGAGCGCCTCGCCGCGGAAGAACGGGCCGCCGCCCGGAGGAAAGAGGAGGAGAAAGAGCGCATCGCCGCGGAAGAACGGGCCGCCGCCCGGAAGAAGGAGGAGGAAAAAGAGCGCCTCGCCGCGGAGGAAAGAGCCGCCGCTCGGAAAATAGCAGAGGAGGAGAGAGCCGCCGAACGGAGGAGAGAAGAGGAGAAAGAGAGGGTAGCCCAGGAGGAGAGAGCCGCCGAGCGGAGAAGAGAGGAGGCAAAGGAGAGGATAGCAGAGGAGGAGAGGGCCGCCGCACGGAGGAAGGAGGAGGACGAGAGGGTCGCGGCACTTGAGGAGAAGAGGAAGGACAAGGAACTGGAACGGCGCCAAGCACTCCTCCAGCTTGAGCGCGATCGCCGCGATCTAGGCATCGCATCGCCCGTGAGCGAAGATTTCTCGCTCATCGCCCCCAGCTTCACCGCCAGCGCCGGAATATCCGCAATCCCCCCGCCGATTCCGGGGATGAACTTCCCCCTGGACCCATTCGTCGAACGGGACGAATCGATTGAAGTCTATCTCGCCCGATTCGAGAGAGTCGCGGGAGAAAACAGCCTTGACCCCCAGTACTGGTATCGCAAGCTTAGTCATGGCCTTAAGGGGAAGGCCTACGAAATCCTGGCAAAGACGCCAACTTCCGAGGAGGGCGACTACCCCGCCCTCAAGAAAGCTCTACTGCACGGATTTGAGCTCTCAGGTGAGCACTACCGCAAGAATTTCCGGAACTCCCGGAGAGAGAAAGGGGAGAAGTTTACACAATTCGCCGACCGGCTAGCCACTCTACGGGACAAATGGATAGAGCAAACGGACGAACCAAAAACGTACGACGGACTGCTCGAATTGATGCTAGCCGAGCAGCTTCGAGGGACAATGCCAGCGGAGCTTCGGACTTTCGCCGCCGAACAGGGAGCCGCCCGACTAGAAGACCTCATCATAGTCGCGGACCGCTACCTCACCGCGCACCCCGACGACAGACAGCCTCGCCGGGACCCGCCCGCACCCTCGTCACCAGATACCCGCCACCAGCCTCGCCGGCCCGTCCCGCCAGCGAATCACCGTCCACCCCCGCCTAAAGGACGCCCAAGCCCCGGAGCAGAGCCTGGGAAGCGGAGCACAGAGCTCTACTGCGGCTACTGCCAGCGCCGAGGACACACCCGTGAGAAATGTTTTCGCCGCACCAGCGACCAGCGTCGCAAACAAGGCACAGTATTGGCCCTACGCCAAGTTACTCCCGACGGGAACCCGGTAACCCCCGTCGTCACTCCCACCGATCGACCGACCGTCACTGAGCAAGTGACTGTCAACGATCGCCCAGCCCACTGTCTATACGACACTGGACTCACCTTTGACGCCGTCGTCCGCCGCTCGCTCATCAGGGAACAAGACCTGACCGGCGAAACTATCACTCTGAAGTTGGCCGACGCGTCTCAGCCCAGCACCACGCTCCCTATAGCCCGGATCCAAGTCACCAGCCGATACGTCACGGGGACCATTCAAGCGGCCGTGATGGACCAGCCCCTGTATGACTTGATCCTAGGATGCCGCTACGTATTCTTGGGTATGCCGCCCCAGCCTGTGGAGTCGATGGCCGCCGTCCAGACGCGCGCCCAGGCGAAAACAGCCGCGACACCACCCCCGATCCCCAACCAGATGCCGGAACAGATCTGGAAGGCCCAAGAAGACGACGTCACCCTCCGCAAGTGCTACGGAAAACTTCCCGCCGCACGCACTCCGCCCAAGTCCGGAGACTTTTTCGTCGAGGACGGACTCCTCTTCCGTCAGAAGGGCGACCATTCGCAACTCGTCGTACCTGCGACCCTTCGCCCCCAAGTCCTGGAACTTGGCCACAGCATGCCCCTAAGTGGACATATGGGCATAGGAGCCACCACTCTACGCATCAGCGCTCAGTACCACTGGCCCGGGATGACAGAAGACGTGAAGCGCTACGTCAAGTCCTGTCGCCAGTGCCAACGATACTCGCCCCGCCATCACACCGTACCGGTTACTATCAGCCCCACCGTAGTCGTCGGGACACCCTTCCAACGAGTGGCAGTCGACATAGTAGGACCCCTTCCGCGGACCAAGAAGCGGAACCAGTATCTGCTTACCCTTGTCGACGCTTGCTCTATGTGGTGTGAGGCCGTTCCACTACCAAAGATTGACGCCGCCCGAGTCGCCGACGCGCTCGTCATCATATTCACACGAGTCGGATTCCCGGACAACATCTTGACCGACAACGGGTCCCAGTTCACCGGAAAACTCATGCAGGAAGTTTTCCAACTACTTCGCATTCGCCATATTCGAACTCCACCCTACCACCCCGCAAGCAACGGACAGGTCGAGCGCCTTAACGGGACTCTCATCTCGATTATCCGCAAGATCGCCGACGAACAACCCGAAGCGTGGGACACCTACGTCCCGTCAGCACTCTTCGCGTATCGAGAGACCCCGCACGCCTCCACCGGATACACGCCTTCCCCGCTGCTTTTTGGGAGACCCCTTTCTGGACCTCTAGCCGCCCTACGACGTAGCTGGACCGACGCCAAACTGGACGAGGCACCGGTCGACGCCACGAAATACGTCACCAAGCTCCAGGAAACTCTCAAGGCCACATGGAAAGCTGCCTCCGCCAACCTGAAGAAGGCGAGAGAGAGACAAGCCCGCTATCATAATCGCCGCGCCCGGGATCGAGAACTGCAGGTAGGAGACCAGGTCCTACTACTTCTCCCCAGCGGCACGAACAAGCTAGACATAGCTTGGCAAGGACCCTACCCGGTGCTGGAGAAACTCTCACGCACCACTTATCGCATCGAGGTAGGCGGAAAGCCCAGGACCCACCACATCAACTTGCTCAAGCGGTACCTGGAGCAACCCGCCATCGCCCCAGACTCCCACTCGCTACTCACGGTCGCGCTGGCCGTCGAAGTGGATGGTACAGAGACCGGCGTCGCCGAATTTCCGCTAAAAGGGAAGGAATCCTTCCGGGACGTATCTCTGGACCCCTCACTCCCCGCCGGCCAGCAACGCCAACTACGCGCCATCGTAGCAGAATACAGGGAAGTCCTCACCGACCTTCCTGGGAGGACGGACCTAGAAGAAGTCCAACTAACCCTGACGGACCCCACTCCCGTCCGCCAGAAACCGTACCCCGTCCCGCTATCCCAGCAGCAGGTGGTAAGGACAGAAGTAGAGGCTCTGCTACAAGCCGGAGTCATCGCTCCCTCCCGTTCCCCCTACAGCGCAGGTATAGTGCTATCACGGAAGCCCAGCGGAGAACATCGCCTCTGTATCGACTTCCGGCAGTTGAACCTCGTAACACAGTTCGTACCCGGACCCCTGTCCGACCCGACGGACTTGTTCGCGAAGCTACAGTCCGCCAGATATTTCTCCAGAGTGGATCTGAGCAAGGGCTTTTACCAGATCCCCGTGCACCCTTCATCCCGCCAGTACCTGGCCTTCAGCACGATGGACGGCCACTATGAGTTTAACGTTCTGCCGTTTGGTCTACACAATGCCCCAAGTATATTCAGCACGATGATGCGGAAGCTGTTGGACCCCCTCCACTGTCCGTCCCTACACTCTTTTATGGACGACGTACTCGTCGCCACGGAGACATGGGAGGAGCACCTACGAGTGGTGCGCCAACTCTTACGCCGCCTCAAAGAAGCTGGCCTCACCGCCCGGCCGACCAAATGCCAGTTCGGATACCAAGAGCTGGAATTCCTTGGCCACACCATCAGCCATGGACAGCTCCGGCCTCTGGAAAAGACTGTCCAGCGCCTTCGAGACGCGCCCCGCCCCAAGACCAAGAAAGATGTCCAGTCCTTCCTGGGACTGAGTGGCTTCTATCAAAAGTTTGTACCCGGCTACAACGGGATTGCCGCGCCACTATCCAGCCTAACCCGGAAGACCGCACCAGACCGAGTCGTCTGGACCCCGCAATGTGAAGCTGCCTTCCAGGAGCTCAAGGAGAAACTGACGTCACAGCCAGTCCTGCGACTCCCCAACCACGGACAGCCCTTCGTCCTGCGCACGGACGCCAGCGACGTAGGCCTCGGAGCCGTTCTACTCCAACGGGACTCCTCGGACGCCCCGACGCTCTTCCCCGTCGCGTACGCCAGCCGGAAGCTAAAGCCGGCCGAACTGAACTACGCCACGTCGGAGAAGGAGTGTCTCGCCCTCGTCTGGGCAGTCCAGAAGTTCCAGTTGTATCTCTACGGCTCACACTTTACCGTCCAAGTGGATCATCAGCCGCTCTCTTTCCTGGTGACATCCAAATCGCTCAACGCCCGGCTGATGAGGTGGGCTCTGCTGCTCCAAGCATACTCTTTCCAGCTGGAGCACATCCCAGGAAAAGACAACCACGGCGCAGACTTCCTCAGCCGCCACCCCGCAACAGACTCCATCGAGTCCCCACTGAGGGCCGACGCCCCAGCCTTCATACCCGCCGCCGCCCACTAACCGTAGCCGAGACCCGGCAGCTCCGCGGACCCCAGCCTTGGGCATCCGCCATCGACTACCAGGAACCCCACATCGCCCCGCATCTCCCGGACCATCGCAACCATCTTCGCACCCCGCATCTGACCTCAGAGCTGATTGGCCGCGTCTCAGTCGAGGCCTAGGACCTCGCCTTTTTCCTTGGGGGGGCCTCTGTGACAAGGCGTACAATCTAGCCTGAGTCAGAGAGCACCCACTCATCCCTCCCAACCATCCAGTTAACCCCTCTACACTTCCAGCCGACCCTAGGACGCGCGCTGGCTCATTCGCTTAAGCCCCGCCCCTCGGGCATCAAGTTAAAGCCTGACACAAACCCAGACTAGGTGTCAGTCGCAAACCCTCCAGCCTTCAAGCCACAACAACTTGTCCAAAGACACGTCTCCATCGACTGGCGACCTCTGAGCTTCGGCAGTACTCGTGTGCTTCACCCCGTCTTAGTCCAGGTAAGAGAGGAAACCTACTCTTTGTCATGTAGCAGACCCATCACCCGTCGTTCGCCCCCCACGTTCGTATGTCCTGTCGATATGTACGTTCGTGTGTATAGTTTTGTCTTGATGTGTTGCTGACAGGTATTATTGCCTTGTATATATTATCCGCCTTGTTTATATGACTCATGCCATGGTTGAATTTATGCTTGTATGCTCCATGTTAGCCCCATGTGTAAATATCCCATGACATGCTGTCCCTCCATATAGATTAAAGTCCCCCAGTACCACTCTTGCCTACAACCCCTTTGTCCTATACCTACTCCATTTGCTTCCCCCTTGCTCCCAATGTATAAAGATTTGCCCCTGTTGCCACTACCCCATCTCAATGCGCCGAAGGTATCATGTATTAGCGGCTGCCAGTAAGCACCACATTGGCCCCATAAACCTAGTTGCATTGTTTGACTGTTGGTATATGCGCCGGATCAACCTTGACCGGTCAGCCAATTTGAAATCTGAATGGGCAAACTCGCGCAACAGGCGCTGAACCCAGGCTACACCTATCCCCCGCTGATACAGAGTCTGTATTGCGTTACAGACGGCTCCTGTGCAGGGCTCATACCCCAGCCTTGTATCATCTCTCAGTCGCTGACCCGCTGCAGGCCCCTGACAACCCAGGGAGTCAACGAGAAGCGTCCCCCCGAATTTCATCATCCATAGACGGCTAGCAACGTAAGCCGAAATCTACGCCTGTACCTCAACCAAGATTGGCATCCACGGTCATTGCGCAAGAAGCGTGACCGACTGACCTGCATTCCAAGTGACGCCACGCTAAAACCTGGTCATCAGTCCAACCAGACTATCTTGGGACAACCACCGCCCTCCTATAACCAGCTAAGTGATTGACCCACGAGCATCACCACTCGAAGATCATCTGGCCAGAAACCAGCCAGATACCCTCTTGCCCTATGACGATATCAGTCCACAGTAGCACTAGTACTTCAGAAGTCAACCACCCAGAATATCTCCGAGCTACTCCCTACTGATATAGACGCTACCCCGTGACTCACTATTAGCCTTACGCAATATAGACGACCCAATTCGATTTAATAAAACTTCACAGTTAGAAATTGCACTTACCCAGACTGGCCTTTGTATTCGAATTTCTCAACTAGTGTAGTATACCATCTTTCTCGTCTACCCTTTGACTGTCTCTCATTTAGTTAGTAGCCCTAGCCTTAATTCTCTTGAATGTCATCGCATCATTAGCCTAACAAAGGAGGTAATACAGTGCGAGAGATTAAGAGCTCACCCTCCATCCCCCCAACCCCTTTCTTTGTGACAATATCAACAAAACACATACATATAAAATGTCTACATTGCCAAATAATAACATCATAGGAAGCCCCAGTGACCACCTGGCAGAAAGCGTCCAATATTTCCAAGCTGATCCAACAGACCTTACACACAAATGAGAAGCTTTGTCCCGGAACAGTTTTCAAGAAAAAAGGTAGGTCTAGCGAAGAAAAAGATAGTATAGTAGATTGATAGAACAGAGTAGGAATTAGAAATAACAAAGGAGAAAGACAGCTACAGTGGGAATTTAAAGCACTACATTTCCAGAAAGTGGGGATACTATTTATACAGAAACCCCCGGCACTCCCACGGGAGTATTGTGCTCTATTCACTGAAGTATGTTCTACTAAATAATAATAATAATAATAATAATAATAATAATAATAATAATAATAATAATAATAATAATAATAATAATAATAATAATAATAATAATAATAATTAGCCCCCTTTTTTAACGCAAACCCTCGATCTCCTCCTACACAAACGCATTGTTCTGCGAAATCCCGGAAAATGAGCGTGTCCAAAAGAGGGTAAGAGGGCGTTTTATAATAGATGGAAGTAATTGTAGCATTGCACGGCAAAAAAAAATCAAGTCTATTCAAGATACTACAAACTCGAGACGATGTAAAAAGCACTTACCAATAACTGAAAACAATTGAAATTGTACACAGTCCTTGTATCCTCTTTTCAACCAGTAGTGTCACTATACAAATTCAGACTTAATTACGCGACACTGAAGTTGCAAGAACTCGGTGTTTTCCCGGTAGTTCAGTCGTCATTACAATTGTTCAGTCATAACTCACGTATTCGGTTTAGAGGTTGCTATTCATTGCTTGTATTTTTTTTTCCCGATCTTTCCCTTCGCTGATCGAGGTTTGTCAAAATTTTCACATAAACTTTGTTCGTTTTTATCGCCATTAATCTTTTTTTTTTCTTTTAAAGACACTGCTTAGCAGTTTCTCTCCCTGACTGCTTTGATTTTCTCTTCCAGTTTATATTATTTACGTTCCCGTTTTGACAAAGTTTGTTAAGTGTGCAGGAACCTACGACTTTCCACAGAGTAAGCACTGTAAAGTTCAGGCGTCCTTAACTTAACGTCTGGCAGTAGCAAGTTCAAGTTGGCAGCTATCACTTTTCAAGTCTCTTTTAAAAAAACATTTTCAATCTACTTATTTGCCTCCAATTTGGCAGCTTTTTTACTTTCAAGTCTGTTAAACAGGCGGTTTGAGTTAGATCCTGTATCGGCCAGCGCCTTGAGCTGCTCTTGAGCTGGAAAAGCTGTATAATTGGAAGAATGGTTAAATAAAAACACGTAGTCCATTCTCCTCATTTTTGCATTGAGGTTTATGCCGCCTTTACTTTCAAATCCGATTTAAGCAGAATTCGTTTTCTCCTTTTCGGTTCGAAATTCATGGTTTTTTGCAGCTTTCTCTTTCAAGTGTGATGAACATAAAATTCATTACGCTTTGTTTTTTGTACTGAAGTTTGCAGCTCTTATTTAAATTTTTCAATCTAGCAGAATTAGATGTGGAGTAGAATAAAACTTGACTGTATGTGGAGTAGAAGAAAAGTTTACTGCAGGATCAGGATTCGTTTTTCTCCCTCTTTTGCCTACTAGGTTTGCGGCGTTTACTTTCAAGTCTGATTAGCAGAATTCGTTCTCCCTTTTCCTCCTAAAGTTTGGAGATAATCAAAGTGCAGGGAGTGAAGGTGGGTGGGTGGGTGGGTGGGTAAGGGAAGGAAGAGAGAGGACTGCATGAGCCGAATGGCCAGTTAAAAAAAAAAACATTACACAGCACACTACACTAGCAACCGGGTCGTCTGCTCACTGAAGGGAGAGAGGACTGCATGAGCTGAATGGCCAGTGAAAACACTGCACAGTACAGCACTGCGCTAGAAACCGGGCCGTCTGCTCACTGAATCAGTGACTGATGAGAGCGCTGTTACCGTACTTCGTCTAAATTGAGCGCGCCGTCGGGTTAGTTGAACTTGGTTAACACAACTAATTACTTGACCTAGACTTACATTGTCCTTCACCCGCAAAGGTTATATGTTTTAATCTTTTTACTTTAAAAAAAATTAAGTGACGAATACGAAAGGCTTTATCTAGATTCTAGAAGATCTTGGCTGCTCTTTATCTTCTCAGAAGGACTTGTTAAGGTGTGGGTTTTTTCCCTTCTACAATGCAGTTTAAAAATATCTCTGCAAATAGCACATTTACTTGCTAAAACAAACCTGTTGCGTAAATAATTTTGTACGTAAAAAGAAGTGTCTTTGTAGAATTTCCCGAGCAAATACTTGCTTTTTTCAAGTAGAGAAAAAAACCAACCCAAAGTGTCACGACTGAACGAATATTCCCGACCGTAAAGAACTCCTGAATAATGTATTACGGAATGCTAAGTTGTATCAAAGTTAACATTGAAGTTTAGTCTACGAGAAATACCTACAGCACCAACAACATCTATATCATGTGTTTGTAGACTTCAAGAAAGCGTTTGACCGAGTCTGGCATGCAGCTCTGTGGGCAGCCACGAGAGTGTACAACATCAGCCCTAAAATTATTGAAGTCATCAAAAGCCTGTACGACAGGGCTATCAGTGCAGTCCTCCACAACAGCGCCATCGGGAACTGGTTCAGAACAACAATCGGTATGCGCAAGGATACCTACTCTCTCCAACACTCTTCAACATCTTCCTAGCGCGCATCATGTCAGATGCCATTGCAAATCACGAAGGCACAGTCATCATAGGGAGTAGGGCAATCTCTAACCTCCGTTTTGCTGATAACAATGATGGATTGGCTGAAGAGGAACAAGAACTTGAACAGCTGGTACAGAGGCTTGACACCACCTCCACAGCCTATGGAATGGAAATAAGTGCAGAGAAGACCAAAATGATAACCAACAACACCAATGGCATCAAAATGGACATCAAAGTCCAAGGCCAATCCCTCAACACAGTGCATAGCTTCAAATATTTAGGAGCCATTGTATCAGACAATGGGTCCCGACAGGAAGTCCTCTCCAAGATAGCACAAACAACTGCGGCCTTGACAAGGTTGAAGCCCAGTTGGAAAATCAAGACCATCAGTCTACATTCCAAGGTAAAGATGTTGCGCTCCCTTGTCATCTCCATCTTCCTATACGCTTGCGAAACATGGATCCTCTCAGCAGATTTACAATGAAGAAAAAAAAGCATGGAGATGAGGTGCTACAGAAGATTTCTGGGCATTTCCTATATCCAGCACATCGCCAACAACGAAGTCCGACAGATCATCACACAAGCAATTTGACAACATGATGGCATGCTCACCGTGGTGAAGAAACGGAAACTCCGATGGTATGGCCACGTCACCAGAGCACCACGCCTTCCAAAGACCATCCTGCAATGCACGGTGCAAGAAGGTAGAAGAAGAGGGAGACAGAAAAAAAAGTGGGAGGACACCATTCGCGAATGGACTGGCTTGACAATGAGCGAAGCCATGAGGGTTGCTGGGGACAGAGAAAGATGGGAGTACGCTGGTTAAACGGTCATCTGTGGTGCCCCAATGACCTTTGATTTACGGGATAGGATAGGATAGGATAGGACAGGATAGGATAGGATTAGTCCACGATGCAAACCATAGGAGATTAGGATGGTTTTACACAATACAGATTCATCATTAATCACACATGATATATATATATAACCCAAATTATAACAAAAAACAGAATCAGACTGAACATAAATACGTAATAGCTTTCTATAATTTACATACCAAAGACCACTTGAGTTTTAATCACCCTGATGAGAGTCAAAGAACATAATCATAATTTTCTCATCCGGGCGTTGAGTTTCATATAGAGTGCGCAGGATTTACGGGGGTTTTGTGTGGTGTAGCTATACTATGCGCTCGCATTACTAAGACTAGTTAAAAGGCCCCAATTCGAAGGCTTTGTTTACTTTTGGCGAAATCCGGTTTACCCTAAATTTCGCAATGTCATGGGCTTTCGTTGTTCAAATTTTCGATGTCGGTTCTGATAGGGAGTGATTTACCCAGATTAGCGGTACATCAACTATTATATCCGTGTGACATTTCACACTATTTTTCAGTAAACAACGAAGCTGAAGAGCGTGTCTTTGGCGTATGGTGTAAGGTAGGGTCTATTTAATTAATCTAAAACGAAAAACCTTACAAGCAATTTTTTTTAAGTGAGTTCTATCTTTTACCGTCTTTGGGAGCAGCTGTTTTTAATTCCACAATGTTGGCTGGCTAGTCAACGGCTAAAGCTATTAATAGGCACAAAACTACGGAATTCCTTGATTAAAACAAATAATATACTTCCCCTAAAAAAAATTTGGGGCTGTAAGCTTTTCTTTTTTTAGTGGGGCAACAAATGACAACAGTGGGTCAGTGAATGACAAAAGGATCTGCCGAGGGAGGAAAGAGGAAGAGGTGGAAGGAGAAAGGGAGGTCAATGTGGGTTCCTTTAAGAAACTAGACCTTTTGTTTCTGTTTTGTTATCCATAAATCACAGATGCTACCTTTATTTATAGTTTTGCGATCGTTGTTTATTAATACTATCCTATCCTATCCTATCCTATCCTATCCCATAACTCGAAGGTCGTTGGGGCACCACAGATGACCGTTAACCAGCGTACTCCACCTTTCTCTGTCCTCAGCAGCCCTCACGGCTTCACTCAAGTGTCAAACCAGTCCATTCTCCAATGTTGTCCTCCCGCCTCTTTTTCTGTCTCCCTCTTCTTCTGCCTCCTTGCACTGTGCCTTGCAGGATGGTCTGTTTATTAATACTGCGGAAATGTTTGGCCCTTCTATTACATGCCACCACGTAAAAAGAGTACTTGTGCGGAAAGTAAACTGGCTCCCGCGTTAACACTCCAGTTCCAAACTTTAGGCGAGACTACTAGTACTGTCTGTGCTTTAAAGAAACTTTTTGTCTCCTCTAATGGGGAGTGTTGCATCCGATACGGAATTTATGTTCAAGTCGCTTTATTCTGTTACTTCAGTCGCCTTTCCAGAGGCAAAACTGCTTAATTTTATTATTAGTTATAAAAAAATAAAATAAAATAAACCACAAACATACAAACCACCAAAAACAAAATTTAGAAAATAATAATTTAAAAAAAAAATATCCCCAGTGTACATGGTTAAATGCATTTGTGTGAGTGTGTGTTATTTTCCAACAATCAATCACTGTGTTTGCGGTCCTGAGAGCTGACGGTCAACAGACGTCTTACGGATCGCTGATAAAGTTTGTAGTATACAACTTTTTTTGTAATTCCATCTTTTGATGTGTGGTTAATCGCTGTACGCATAATTTGAGATCTTTTAACGAACAAGCAAACTGCTAGGAAAGGCAGCAAGCATTGTCCTTGAAGCGAGTCTAATAAAGAAAAGAAAATAATATCTTCCTGATCGTTGAAACAAACGGATATGTACAATGTCAAATGTTCACTTCTTTCTATCTTTCCTTGTACCTGCATAGGTGTTAAGTTTTTATCAACAAAACAGTACGAAACAGCTAACTAAATAACCTGGTTCTCTTAGAAACCACTCGAGACCTCAACTACGTACAAGCAAGCCAGGCTCAAGTGATCTTCCATTGTAATCAATGTGATTATTGACCTGTCTACAGGCCCCGTGCCAAATTTGATAGAGCAGAAAATCATGTTCATATTGTCAAGCAGTGTACACGTTAGGTTCGATACCAACCGTACAAGTTAGACGAGAGACAGCCTCCCTCAAGATAATCGTGAAGAAGAAGAAGAAGAAGAAGAAGAAGAAGAAGAAGAAGATGATGATAGATGATGATGATGATGATGATGATGATGATGATGATGATGATGATGATGATGATGATGATGATATGATGATGAAACAGCTGCTCAAGTCGCTAGCGGACATCGGGATCCAAATCAAGCTGCCCAAGACTCCCAACCTGTTGCACATTGCACACTGTCTTAAGTCCACGTACCATTGGGTCGGCGCCGTTCGACTCGTATTTACGCTGCTTATTTGAGAGCTAGCTTGCCACATGCACCGTTGACAGAATGATCGAGCTCTACGAAATGCCATTGAGGTGACGCGAGGAAAAGTGGAACTCGGCACAAAAGGGTCATTAAAGCAAAGTAGCAGCCTGTCAAACGAAGAAAATGAAAACACCAGACACGGGTCATGCAATGGCACGATTTTTCCATTTCTATTACAAATAAAACAAATCCCGGTGGGGATAAAATTTAAAAAAAAAAGGTTTGCGCGCGTGCACGTGTGTATGCGAGTGTGTGAGCGAATCAAGAATGTAACCCAGGTCGGTGGCATGCATCCCAGGAGAGCGAGCACACCATCCACCGAGCTCTTCTGCTCTGTCTCTCTCTGTCTGTCTCTCTCTCTCTCTGTCTGTCTCTCTCTCCCACCCTCTTCAACACCCTTTTCACTGCAGAAAGAAAGAGGCAACAAACCCACCCACGTACCTCCCGTTGTGACATTTGAGGAAAGGATGTTTGAAGAGAACAATCGGGCAATGAACGCATATGTTACAGCATTGTGCTACTAAGCACAGCGCGAGGCATCGACATCGCGCGCCCGGATGTTGGTGGTTAAAAACCTTCATGATTGATCTGATGATGACGCTTTCGCATCCTGCCAACACGGACGGAAAAAGTTTAGAGTAGTGTGATCAGAGATAGTGAAGCGGACAAGGATTTTAAAAAAAGAACACATACATATATAGAATGAACCCTGAAGTTTAACGACTTCACCCACGATTGGCGAAATGGCAGACGGGGCGATATGGCAGACGGGGATAACTGTCTCAGGGAACAAGGGGGTAAGGATCAAAATCAACACTGAACCACCAGAGCAATCATACTGCTAAGATGGACAGTGAAAATGGCCACTTTTTATCTTGCCCACCCCGGGATTCGAACCTGGGTTCATCGGTGTGCCAGGCGAATGCTCTACCACTGAGCTACGGCGGTGGGACAATAAAAAAAAACAGAGAGAAATAGAGAGAGAGAGAAATAGAGAGAGAGAAATAGAGTGAGAGAGATATAGAGAGAAAGGGAGGGAGGGAGTGGGAAAGTGAGAGAGAGAGATAGAGAGAGAGATTAGAAATATAATTTGGCAAAATCGTATCCATAGATTAGATTTGTAGAAAAAGTATCGCACTAAACCTTTTTTCTCAATACCGATTGAATATGTTTGTTTTGTACAGCCATCGGACTATTTTGCGCTAAGTATTCGTAACACTGTGCAGATTCGTTCTACAATTCGTGAATCACATTGTTGAGTCACAATAAGTTCAATGGCTGGGCAAATAATACTACAACAGAATTGGTTTACTGTAAGTAAACCGTTGGAAGCATGATTATTATCCCCAAAACTACGACCCAATCGTATTTCCCATTGAAAGATAATTAGAAACACTGCCGGAATCAGAACGGACTTCCAGAGTGTGTTGCAAAAAAAAAAAAAAAAAACGTTTTTGAGCACGGCACATCTTTTTCCCAGTATTTCCTCTCTACATGCAAACAAAAAATTCGTGAAGGGCAAAGTAACAGGTAGCACTGTGAAGAATAATATGTGCACCAAACAGTCCCAGCCCAGACAAATGTACGTTGCAATATAGTTATCACTGCAAAAGACACGCACCACGGTGGAGTAGTAATGCAAAGTAATAGCCTAAACCTGCCGAGTTGTTGTGGACAGGTCCCACCGTTGATGCACTCGATAAGACTCAAGAGAGTCTGGTCGCGCATAAAAGCGGAACATCAGAAGACAGAAGGCAGATTAAGATTAGTCCTTCCTTCTTCTCCTCTTCTGTCTCTTCCTTTCTTCTCCACCACCACCCCTCTCATCACCACCCTTCTTATATCTTCTTCTGCTTCTTGTCCCACCTCATTATCTTGCTTTAATATCGATTTGTCCTCTTCGTCTATTTTCATGCATGATATTAAGTTGAACTACCGCGTTCATTCCTCAACTAAGTTGCTTCCACTTACTGTCGAACCCGATCCATACATTCTCATTCCAACGTTACGAAGGCACATTGATTGCTGAATCCAAGCCAGAAGCCAAAATCAGTCAGCGCCATAGGTTATAGACGCATAAATCAAACCACCGACACACATAGAAGAATTAAAAATGCTTTCAAGCCACTTGGATTTTAAAATAATAAAAAGAAAAAAAAAGAAAGAAATATGCCACCAAATTACTTTGACACAAAGAAAAAAGAAAGATGTCCTCCTCAAGCCACCTTTAACACAACGAAACAAGATGGCAAGCGATTCAAATGTATTACCAGACACTCGCACAAATAGACGGGGGGAAGTGGAGAGGTTTTTATTTGGTTTGTTGTAAACGGGGGTTCGTAAACGGGTAGCCTTGCGAAGTAAGCCTTATTGCAGTGAACGGCTGCATGGATTGCCTTTATTACTGGAGTTGTTTTCTGCAGTATCTTTTATGCGGATCAGGGGTGAGGTCCTCTGTCTCAGCGAGTTGTGGTTTAGTCTTTATTCTGGGGTTTGTAGTTTTTGATTCGCACATTTGTCAGTTCTGATCGGATCCAATAAGCACTGAAAGAACTAACCTCTACTAACTTGAAGTATACTAACTGGGGGGGGACTAGAAAAAAAAAAAAAAAAAAAAAACTAACTTAGTCTCTACTCTGATTTTGTAATCGTAAGTGTATACACGGCCTGTTTTGTCTCAGACGTAAGTGTATACACCTAGCCGAATATCTTTTGGTTTTTGAATTTCTGTCTAGCCGGGCTATTTCATAGCTCGTGATGTAGGTTTTTGCATAGTTGTTTTCTGTTGTGTTCTGTCTTTGTGTACATTAGTTGTACATTGTTGTAAGGGTATAGCCTTAGCCTCCCCTGCATGGGATGCCTTTATTGTAAAGTGACCGGCTGGTGGAGTGCCTTCAGTGTTACCACTGGGGTTGTTTCAGCAGATCTTTTATGCGGATCAGGGGTGAGTCCTCTTTCAGCGAAGTTGTGGTCTTTATTTTGTAGTTCTGATTCGGCACTTTGCAGTCCGCTGGATCCTATAAGCACTGAAGAACTAACTAACTAACTTGAAGTACCTGTATATTAAAACTCAACAAATTCGATTCAGTCGTTCTTGGAAAATTTAGCAAAACGGGCTTAGGAACCAAATGACTCCAAGTGACCTTGACACCTCTGCGGTAGAGTAGACGTGATGGCAAGGAAGGCAGGCCACTAACCTAGGTATTGTTCCTACGATGTTTGGTCAAATTCCGTTCAGTGGTTCTTGAGATATGTCGTCCGACAGACCCGACATTTGGATCGTTTTGATTCCCCCGCCTTCCATTTCCCGACTATTTCAAATTATTTCCAGATATTTCCTGAAATTGAAACAGAAAGATGCCCTTCCAAATCCCTCTGACCAGAAGTAGAATAGAACATAGCCTTACACTATTAAACAACATAGCCAAACAATATTAAACCATTGGCAAACGTGGACGGGAAAAAAGAAAAAGAAAAGAGGAATCCACTTTCCAGGGAACAAATCAAACTGGGACAGTTAACTCACTTGCACACGTGCAGGAAAAAAAAAAGCTAGGCATGTCTTCCCAAACAAGCAAATTTCTGGGATCAAGTCAAACAAGGCCCTAGCCATGAATATTAAACTTCTAGAAGAACACTGGACGGGCTAACGAAAATGAGATAAATGTTGTGACGGTGGGTCTATTGTTGCTGGGTTCTGCACAATGGAATGCTACTACCCACTCGTCTTTTGTCTGCGGGGATCGGCTAGTTTAATCACTCTATGACTAATCTTAATACATTTATATGTTTAGCCCGGTCTGTGTGCGGATAAGGGTATAGAGATGGGGAGAAACGTGTAAAAGATTCACTGACACACTAGCTCTCGCACGGCTATGAAACATAGGTAGTCCAGCCACTTATTAACAGTAAATATACACATTTATTTCCTCTACTCTATAGTATACATAAGTTTCTAATCACTACTCTAACTTAAATGTCCAAAAACGTAATATAACTATGATTAGCTTAACAGTCCAAATTCACTTCGAGTAGTTCGCTTTGATGGGTGTATGCTGCTACTGTTCTCGATATTTGCTACTGTCTCATCATTGGGCTATTTGTTCGGGTTGGCCTAATGTTCGTTTTCAGGAGAGTGGACTACCGCACAGTCCTTCTAGATCAGTGTTCCGTGCAAGGTTTCTTGAGCACTTAGCTGTATCGTTGAGGTGTGGGGCTGGTGTCTCCTCTTCTTGTTTGTTGACTATTGGGCTATCGGAGCTCGGTGCTCGATGCTCCACTGCAGGCCGAATGTCAGGGTTGACTCTCGGGTCTATCTCCTGCATCGGACCAAGCCTGCTCGTCTGCCAAACATAAGACGAGTTTCTGCAACGCCTTGCTTAAAAAGGGTGTACAGAGCGTCTCACTGATGGCAGAAACAGCCCTCAGTGATCGCGTCCACTTATACAAACAAGAGACGATCATTCTTCTAAGTCCGTGGTCCACTGGAATCTCCAACATACTTCCTATACATATACATATCATGGCTAACATAAACACATGGAGAAGTAATTAATAATATACACTTTCTCCGGTACAGCCACTAATCTGCAAGAATACACATAGGAGAAATAACAGTTAAACAGTATGGGCTACCGGTCGGGGGTCTGCCACGTGGTCAAGCAAAGTGTTACTAACATTCACAATCATAAAACATGGGAAAACTTTCACAAACATAATCCAAAAATATTATCAATAAACCGCAGTGAAACAAAAGATTGATCATTTACCTTTTTGACAATGTCAGGCTGTGGCTGTACAGCAGGAAATTGAATTTCACCCATCACCTGTGTAGTACTGAGAGAGATCTTTCAGAGCGTTGCTCCTTCTCCTGCGAGAGTTAGACAAAGACTGACTCCCTTAACCCTGTGGTCAGCTTAAGCCCGCGAAATCTCATGATACCTGGGCGCCTTCTAGCGGGGATGGCGGATATAGGTCAGCGGGATGAGGTCACTGCCTACCTTAGCGAGAGTTAGCTTACATATGCTTAAACCAAACCTTTAACTTCTGTCGTCTTCTAGGCATCGACTTTAATTTACAAAGGCTAAAGCAGGATGAACTATTTGAGGCGTGAAGTCTTAGTGCTGGGTCCAAACTAGCCTCTCGTGACATATGTCTACACTAACGTACGTAACAAAGTGTCAGCACAGACCGACGAACAGGACTTTTTACGCCTACTATGTCGTATCATGTATAATCATGTATAATATGAATAAAACTAGGACACAGTCTTATAAGCGTAGGTCCAGGAATGATAGTTTCATATCCTATCCTATCCTATCCCGTAACTCGGAGGTCGTAGGGGCACCACAGATGATCGTTTAACCAGTATACTCCATCTTTCCCTGTCCTCAGCAACCCTCATGGTTTCGCTCAGTGTCAAACCAGTCCATTCTCGAATGTTGTCCTCCCACCTCTTTTTCGGTCTCCCTCTTCTTCTACCTCCTTGCACTGTGCCTTGCAGGATGGTCTTTGCAAGGCCTGGTGATCTGATCGCGGCTCCATAAATAGGTCTGATAAATTCCTCGCCAATTCCGCTACCAGGGGGTACCAGATATGAGGTATCTTTCAATGTTATTATAAAGGCAAGTATAAATAAGTATTAACTGTAACACATAAGGATGTCGAGAGTATTAACGGTCCTTAGTTTAAAATTTCTAGTTTCAAATGTCTCGTAGTCCTGTTACATCTCACTCAACACAAATCTTATTCTGAAAGCAAAACTTGTGGACTTTGCGTGCATTCGCCTACTACACACCCACTTTCTACCCGGTGTTTTTTTTTTACCCGTTAACATGTTATAGCTTATTAAAGGAGCTTTGTTCCAAGGCCTGTCTGTTTTCTTTATATTCTTCAAAGCCTCACATCATAACATAATTATTTTAAGGTACCCAAGGTAAAAGCAGCAAGTCAAACTCCCATAGAAGATAGCCGACGCTTTCGGAATAAAGAGTCTTCCTCCACAACAACAAAAATAGATTACACAAAAGTCTGACCTTCAGTATAATAGGTGATATATCAACATATTGTTGTAAACCACTGCCACAGGTGGGAAAGGAAGAACGTATCTTTCCTGTTACGTCTGTAAGCCCTGAAGGCTTAGAATGAATAAAATAATAGCGCGTGTGTGTGTTGATGTCTATGGTATTAGTACGCGTGAAGGTGGGTGAGTGTATGTGCGTGTGTATAAATATCATAACAGTAGATTGAGGTCAAATTTCCTATACTTTCTCCATTTATTATTCCGTGCAAATATAACACATATTGACAAGAAGAAGAAGAAGAAGAAGAAGAAGAAGAAGAAGAAGAAGAAGAAGAAGAAGAAGAAGAAGAAGAAGAAGAAGAAGCAGAAGAAGAAGAAGAAGAAGAAGAAGAAGAAGAAGAAGAAGAAGAAGAAGAAGAAATAGTACATTTCCTTAATGTTTACTAAAACCAAAGGCCATTCCAGTAGAAGAAGAAGAAGAAGAAGAAGAAGAAGAAGACCATTCACTTTGTGCATGCATTTACAACAACAACCACCGTCACGTTTGATTCAGCAAGTCGGTCCAGTCCCTTTTGGGCATAGCAGGAGAAGTTTTTATCTGCATTTTACAGCTCTTTCTCCCCAGCAGGAAGGAGAGAAGAGGTGGTATGGTTGTAAAACATGCCTTATACCTGCTAAGGAACACCTGGAGGTTGTCAAAGCGCAGCATAAACCAGAGGAACAGAGACAACCTGAACTGGCCCAGGATTTGGCATACCGGTGTTGCTCGCTTGTAAGAGAGGTTTGAGACAGCCAGTATGATAGAATGAGATCAGACGACTTTTCTCTTCTTCTCTTACACAGATAGGCAGGCAGGCAGACAGGCAGGCAGGCAGGCGTACAGATACACACACACACCACACTCCTCCCAAACCCTCCTACCCTCACCCTCCTCCACTTCTCTCTCGTAATTCCGCATAGGCCTAGCTGGGACGAGTTACATGAACGATAATAAGGTTCGTACAATGCCTAATGGAGCAACTTGAGGCTAAGCCTATATAAATTACCAAAGCAAAATCCTATGTATATTGAATTCATTGAATAATAAAGTGTCTTGACTTATTTTGAATTGATTAGACAATCTCAAATTAAATTATTTACAGTTGCGTGTTGTGCGTTCACTGCTCCTCGCCCCTATCCCTCCAATGTTTGTTTCTTTAAATAAAGCACTGTTTAACGATAGCACCACAAGTTTCCTCCTACAGTAAACCTGGGAAAGGATTGAGAGAGATGGAGGGAGGGAGGGAGAGAAAGAGAGAGAGAAATGAAAATGAAGGGAGATGAAAGGCAGTAGGAAAGGAGGAGAGGGGGAGGGGGTTGAGGTTGGGATGATGCAGCACTGACCTTTGCACATCAACCTAATCAATGCTTCGTGCATCGCATATCAAGCACGAGCAACTGGTATTTTCACGTCGTTAACATCTGGAAAAGCTTCGACAGACAACAAGATTGCAAGTTTGCTTTGTGCTACCTGATTTTACCTTAATGCGTTACTTCCTTGTGAACAATTACAAAGGAGGGCCTACCAACAAAGTATGTTCTCTTCATTCTCTGTTTGGCTAAACTAAAAACAAAAGCCAAACTGAAGAAATACGATACGCTAGCTATATATGAATTAAGCGTCGTATCACATGAGGTAAAGCAATAATAGTTAATACTGTCTGAGGTGTAGTGGATGGTTTGTAACTACTAATGCAGCCTCTTTAAATTTAAAAAAAAAATTCGCACAAAAGGCCTACATGTATAGTGAATCTTTTAATCTGGTGTGTTGTATTTTTCTTAACCTTTTTTTTTTAACTTGTCTTCCCATACTGGTCGCCGTAACATAATAAACAAAACCTTTCTTTTATATGAGGCAATACACCCAGATTCATTTTCGTACATTTTACATACCATCCTGTACCATAAAAAGGCAGGTACACATTATACCAATTAAGCTGCAGAAACATTATTGTGCCTACGATTGGAATCCCTGAAATACAAGAAAGATCAATGCAAAAGGTGACTTACCTGCAGTTAGGTGGGGGTTCTAACGTAATCTCAGCCAACTCCTTTTGAATCCTGAAACAAAGATGCGAAACAAAAATTAATTTCAAGGTTCATCTTTTATAATAATGCTACCACTGAGCGTAAGAAAGCAAGCACGAACTCGCGCGCGCGCGCCCACACACGTACGCACACATGCACGGACGCACACAAGCACGCACACAAGCATGAACGTAAACACTACAATTTATTGAACAACTGGGCGCCCGCACTGACACATGTACGCACACACGCACGGACACACGCACACGCACGTAGGAACGCACACACACAACATTTTACTGAACACCCAAAATCACAAGCCACCAGTTCAAAATTAATGTTAAAAAATTCCACCACAAACGCATGCACACCAAATTCGCCCCAATTTTATCTTCACCAGATATTTCAACTTTAAGGCTCTTTTCTCCTCCTTTCCCCAAAACCAACAAAATTCAATATTGATCAATCAAAGCTTCCTCTGCACCGCTAATATCATCCGATTTCCAATTTCACACCCAACTGTCCCCAACACCCAGACAACTGCCCCCCATCCCCACTCATATTCACTGACACTACAAGTCTACTTTGCACACTACTAGTAAAGGAAAAAAAGCATGTAGCAATGCCCCAGACAGCGGGGTAAGCAATAAGCACTGAGAATCACGTGCACAATCCCACACCAACTGATTTTAGTTCACGACAGTGTGCATGCCACAAGCTCCGGATCTGCATTCGCCGATATGCAGTAAGAAAGCAATCGCCTGAAGCACACTTCACGGCATAGAAACGGAGGGAGTTGCAATGCGATATGGAGATTTAATCCTTTAAACACATTAACTCACGGCAGTAGAAGGAGTAGTAGTAGCTGGAGGTGGCCCTTACCACAGCCTATGAATAAGGCGATGAGATCGCTGTTGCTTCTCTGTTGTGCTATCTTGTTTGCACGCGTTTCATATTGTACAATAAAGGTAGGATAAAATGTGAAGTTCGCTTGCTAACGAATACAACGCTTATTTATTACTGGCCACAAAAGACGGACTGCGAATATAATTAGGTTAGTGAGATCATTTTATTCACAGCTCCTTATATCCTGCTATCAATATTATCGATAGTTCTATTAAAAAGTATCATATCTGACAGCTTGAGCTGTCCAACTACCCTTATTTCAAGCGCCCTTTTTCGCATTTGATTAAGCTTATTTGCACTTTTTTCCCCTTCAGCTGATAGGGAATCTGTTTTTGGATATGTATTTCTTTGATAATATGTGTGATATTTCGTTTGTAGACGTACTTTGAGGTACAACATGTTATGTTCTGTGAAATGACAAAAAGTGAATGAATGTGTGAGTATGCGCAATGAGTCTTTGTTAGATTTACGCTATTTAAATGATTGTTGTTGTTGTTGTTGTTGTTGTTGATGATGTTATATTTTTATTATTATTTATATATATTTATTATTTATATATATTTATTATTATTTTTATTTATTTATTATAAGTAATGTTGCACACCCACCCCAGGGCTAGAAATTAACTTTTTTCTTTGGGGGCCACCGGGCCCCTTGATTGAAAAATTTGAGGGCCCACAAGCAACTTTCGGGGCCCAACTTGAAAAATAATGCAAACAAAAAACAAAAGAATTATTGACAATATAATAAGTAGAAAGTACAATTTGTCTGATAATCTAAAATAAAAACAATTGAATTTCCAATTTTGCTGAGTGATGTCATTTTTATTTGCCTTTTCTTTCACTTTCAAACATTACAATACCAACAAAAAAGGGGAAATAAACACACACACACACACATTCAGTGACACACATATTCCAGTGACTAGTGAGCCTGAAATGGCCATTAAACAAAAGAGAAAAAAATCAAGTGAGTCTCTTGTATAATACTTTTCAGTTTTGTGACTGAGTATTGCACAATACACATCATTAAATTTTTAATATGAGTAACCTAATAAAAAACCTCAATACACAAAAGTTCAAAACAAAACCATGAAAGGGAACTAAACTTAACAGTACTTTTCCTCGTTCACTTCAAGGCCATGCCATGGAAATTTTTTTTCCACCTTTCATTGTAAATCCTTGATCTTTTTTCCTCTTCATACTTCTTTTTTCTCTCTTTTTCTTGTTCTTTCCTTTCGTCGACGTTTTCTTCTGGCGTCTTTCGCTTCCCAAAAATGGGAAAATACGCCATCGCCGATTGTTTTAGCAACTGTATGGCGACGATATGTAGCCATACTTTCGTACTTGCAAAGATGGACATTTTGCGCTTATGTTGTGCCATAGCCTTTTGTTTATTATATTAAAAAGATATTGAAGTGTATATTAAACTTTTGAGTGCAAAATTAAAGGGTTTTCGCTTCTTTTCTCTGTTTTTTTTTTTTCTGTCCAAATTTAGGGCACCGGTGTGGGTTGCTTCCCTTGGCCCAAATACGAAACTGCCGAGTAGAGCTAGCTGTAGCAGACGAATTATTTTGCGGGCCAAGAGGGCCCTTCGTTTTTCAACTTTCCGAGCCCGAAATAAACTTTGCGGGTTTTTGGCCCCGGGCCCCCGCTAATTTCGAGCCCTGCACCCGCTATAATATTATTGACAAATCCGCAAATTCACACGTTTGCTCACACAGTTAATAAAAATAACGCTGGACAAACTGCAAGCTGCAAACTCGTGTAAATGGGCAACAGCAATTAACAATCCTCCTCCTCCTCCTCCTCATCATCATCATCATCAATATTTATAAGGCGCCTACCCTTCGGATCTAGGCGCAGTGGATGGATGGGTATGAGGAAGAGATACACACAAACAAAAAAAATCTTACACAAACACATCTACATTGACGCCATCTACTTGTGATGACTACTGGTGGTACTGTTAAAAGAAGTAAGCTAAGTTTGGAGGTTGGACTTTAAAAATATGAGAGATGAACAATGCCTGGAAAAATTCTAGAGCCGAGGTCCATACACAGAAAAAGATCGAAAATCACGAGTCTTGCGTGTAAAGCGACCCTGACGAAGAAGCCTAGAGTCACATCAAGAACAGAACAGTTATTTTCACTGCTGTTTTGCTCGTCGGTTAAATAAGCAAACATGCTATTAACTAAAAGGGCAAAGCCCATACAACTCAAATGCTTCTTATGGAACTCTCAATATTTAACTTAAAAATGAATGCTCAGAAAAAACAAAATGAAAATGTGGCATTAAAATGCAAAGTAATACCGACACTGATCTGTCTATGCTTTAGATCTTGAGATTACATTGAGTTCCGGCTCCAAATACACATGTACTACCAAACGCACACACAAAAAATACAGCAACATTTGTATTATGTCAAAAAAAACGGTGGCACTGGATGACCTTGACCTTCAATGACCTTGACTTTGGGGTGATCTTGGCCTTTGCGTGACCTCTCATGCATGTCTGATCAAATAACTCAACGTAGTTGCATACTATGGGTTAAATAAACAGTCATTCCACTATACAATGACCGATTTTTGTAATGTTTTGCAAGGCCTAAAATAGCCTTGACCTTCAAGACCAACGCAAAAACGGAACATCTATCATCTCTAAAAGCAACAAGGTTGGACTTTGTATTTCTCATAGTTTAGTGCGAAGAGCCTAATCAGAACCACAGCTTGTTTGAAATAGGACTCCTCCCTGATCGGTATAAAAGATCTGCTGAAACAATCCTAATAGTAACACTGAAGGCACTCCACCCGCCGGTCACTTTACAATAAAGCCCTTCCCATGCAATTGATGCTGAGGCTGTATTCTAATTTACTCCCGTTTACAAAAACAAAATAGAATATTAACATCATTATAAAAAATTAACAAAACACCTACATTGTTGAATAATACTGTAGAAAGCCCTAGTGACCATTGTGCAGAAAGCGTCCAATATCACCAAGCTGATCCAACAGAACCCCATACACAAATGAGACACAAATGAGTTTTGGTAGAGTTTTTAAGAAAAAAGGTAGGTGACTGTCTAGCGAAGAAGATAGTACATTGACAAAACAGATTAGGAACGAGAAAGAACGAATGAGAATGACAGAAACAGTGGTTATTTAAAGCACTAAATTTCCACAAAGTGGGGATACTATTTATACAGAAATCCTCGGCACCCCAACGGCGGTACGGTTCCAATGACCTTGACATTGGAGTGAGATTGACAAAATCTGTATAGTATGTGTGACTCACTGATAACTATCATGCATCAAAGAATCAATAAGTTCAATATTATTAACCTAGAAATGAAAGTGTCATTTTGTTAACAATTGTGTTCTTTTTTTCTTTTTTTTTAAAACTAATATTTGATGTCCCTGTGACCTTGACCGGGAAGTCATTCACTCACTGAAAATGTTCGAGGTCTCATGGGTATACATCATCTTACCAAGTTTGGTTGTGATAGTTGAAATAGGCTCTAAGTACTAAGCCACTTTAAAGTTTCTGCAGGCAGACGGCGGAGGGCGGACAAACAAACGGACTTTTTTTTTCGATATCATTTTTGGACAATTTTTGACTAATCTTGCACAGATTTGCAAATATCTGGGGGGGGGGGAGAACGTGGGGGGGAGGTGAGTAGATTTTCACATTGCTATGCATGTTGACTCCCAAAAAAAAAGTACGAAACGATAAAAAAGATACTTTTTTCTCTCCATAGCTTGTCCATCACTCTTCACTTTGTCATCAGTATAAAAATCGATTTTAAAAATCGTATTCAATTCCATTAGTTACAAATATATATATATATACATTGCCCTTCTAACTGTTAATGTAAAAAAACTGTCCTTACGTCGGATTTTTTTTTCATGTTTGGCCTTTGACGGTTTTGGTCGTGCTTGTTAGTGTTTAATTTAACGTCTTTGACAGTGCTTGATTGTGATTCCAACCAGATAGAACGAAGAAGGCACGTGCTATAACGGATGACTACGAGGTTGAACTGGAAGTTAACACTACACTCTGCAGGGAAGAGAACAAAAACAAACGATGAGAACTAGTGATTACCCTGCTCTGATTCTATCGACCTTGGTCAGGAAAGTGAGGCAGCTGATCTTTTCTTCCTCTGGCCTCTTTTGAACGTGTTTCGTTTTCACCTGTTCCTTTCGTGCACCTTATAGGTTTTTTTTATGATACTACTTGTACCGTTTTGTTGTTGTTGTTGTTGTTGTTGTTGTTGCTGTTTGAGTCCCTCGAGTGCATCTATTTTCTGTCTCTATTCAATCTAATTTCTTTCTCTATCCCCTTTGAAGGATGTCTGTGTGTTCGTTTTGTTTCCCCTTTCTTTACTGTCTCTCGGTCAATTATTCCGTTTTACTTCCCTCTTTCTCTCTTGCTGCTTAACAGCTAACAAAAGAGAGCAGAACAAAACATACCATTAAATCATTTTCTTTCTTGCTCTCTCGCCACCTCTAATAAGAAAAAGTGCCCCCTAAAATACGACAATAATAAATCTGCTTGCGTCCAAGCAAAACGGCTGGGAAAAAAACTATGGGATCTAGTGTAGAGTTGGAAGAAGAAGAAGAAGAAGAAGAAGAAGAAGAAGAAGAAGAAGAAGAAGAAGAAGAAGAAGAAGAAGAAGAAGAAGAAGAAGAAGAAGAAGAAGAAGAAGAAGTAGATTCAATATTTTATTACGAGAAGAAAATGTACTATTAATTTGGTAATTCTATCCCTTCTTTCAGTCACTCACACATTTAGTTTAATCATACACCCGCATTCATAGCAGAAGAAGAAGAAGAAAAAGAAGAAGAAGAAGAAGAAGAAGAAGAAGAAGAAGAAGAAGAAGAAGAAGAAGAAGAAGAAATCTATTTTTAATGTCCCCAAATTGTATGTAAATCTGGAGGTCTGTTGACTTCTCTTGATTTGACTTGCTTTGACGTTGCTAAATAAATGGAAAAGGCTTGATTTGACTTGCCTTGACGTGGCTAAAGTAAAGGAAGAAAAAACTTCAACACAAAATGTACCCAATTCCAAAGTTTGAATCTCTAAGTGCCCCCTGGTGGCGCGTGGCTAGCTGGCCTCCCTAACTTGACACAATCTATAGATCCAGTCCTACGGTCTTTGTGTTACCGCTGGCTCACTTTTGCACACAAGACTGTAACCCGATCCCCAGTAACATCTGGCCGTGTCCATGCCAACTTCATTCACAAGGTTAAAAAATCCGGCGACTGAAAAGGGCTACTACACAAAGAGAGAGGATACAAAACGGCCAGGACAGCAGAAAAAGATGAGGGAAGAGAAGAGAACAAGTGGTGAAGAAGAAGAAGGAGGAGGAGGAGGATGAAGACGATGAAGGATGAAGGCCGTGAGAAAAAAACAAGGACTGAGAGTTATCTGAAAACTCACTTTATTCACAAGATAACAACGGCAAATCAAAGGCTATACACAAAGACGGAGGAGAAACAGAGGAGCTCACGGGAACTCTAACAACGGAACGTGGCAAAGGATGAAGGACAGAAGAAGAAGAATAGGAGACTAAGTGGTACTATGAGATTAACGTCATTCACAAAAATATACAAATGTTAAGGGTAATCAAGGAAGAGTAAACAATAAATGTATCCCATGCAGGGGACGCTGAGGTTGTACTCTAATTCATCGAAATCCTGTATACAAAAACAAAATAGAATATAGTCTAAACATCATAATAAAATATTAACAAAACACATACATATAAAATGCCTAAATAGCTAAATAATAATACCATAGAAAGCCCTAGTGACCATTTTGCAGAAAACGTCCAATATCCCCAAGCTGACCCAACTGACCCCATATACAGGCGAGGAGTGTTGGAAACGTTTTCAAGAAAAAAAACAACGTAGGTGGGTGACTATGGTCTAGCGAAGAAAATAGACATTAGTAGATGATAGAACAGATTAGGAACAAGAAAATAAACCAGTATGGCAGGAACAGTGGTAATTTAAAGCACTACATTTCCACAAAGTGGGGATACTATTTACAGTGGTGTGCATAAGTTTGGAACCACTTGCAACTTTGCTTTTTTTTCAACATTCTGACCTTTAATTTGAAATTTTTATTTGACTCTCAACATTTATCTGCATGCAATGTTACAGGGGATATATTTGACTATAAAATTAACACTGTTATGCAACCTTGGATATAATATTTTAATTTTATTTGTTAAGGTTTGCATTTTAATCATTTTCTGCATAAATCACATAATGTGCAACACTGTTTAATTATGTCAAATAATTTAGCAAACTTTAAAATATCGTGATATATTCTTTTCATTTCTTTGTATTTGCATAGATGGTCTTTAAAAAATGCCGTTTTGTGTATCGGAGATGGCTCAATATTTGGTGGGCCAGCCCTAGCTCTTGATCACGAGACAGCATCGAGTCGACATTGAATGCACCAGTTTGATGAGGTGATCATGGGTGACAACGTGGTTCCAGGCTGCAATCAGTGACTCAATCAACTCACGCTTTGATGTTGGGCGTCTCTTTGATATCTCCAGTGCCACATTGTGCCACAAATTCTCAATGGGATTGAGATCAGGAGTCTGGGGGGCCATTCCACTGACTCGATGTTATGCATCTGCTTCCAGTTGATCACCATTTTCGACCGATGGCAGGGCGCATTGTCATCCTGGAAAATAAACTGACCTGGAAACAGTTGCTGAGCTGATGGCAGCATGCATTTGTAGAGTATGGTGATGTACTTGGCCCCATTGACCATTCCATCGACGATGTGGAGACGTCTAACGCCACTGGCAGCCATGCAACCCCAGACCATGACCTTGAGGATGCTTCACTGTGAGGTTAAGACACTCGGGTTTAAACTCCTCTCCAGGAAATCTCCTCATATAGGGTCGGGCTTGGTTTCCGAACAAGCAGAAGGTGCTTTCGTCGCTAAAAAGCACCGTTTCCCACATTGCACAGATCCAGGTTGAGGTGCTTCCGTGCCCACTCAATTCGGTTGCGCCTTTGTAAATCAGTCATCAATGGCTTGTTGCTGGCCTTGCAGCCTCGTACGCCAAACAGCAAACACCGGCGACGAACTGTGTTTGTTTGTATGTAGATTATAGTCACACGACACTTTCGCATATAGGTGACTACTGGACCGATTTATACTGACACCAGCGGGCCAGTTGTTGGTAAAGGGGAAAATAATATGATCACACGTTGACCAATCCGGGATTCGAACCAGCGACCTTTCGGTTACTAGCAAGACGCTCTTACCAACTGAGCTACCCGGCCCCTTAGACGAACTGTACAAGTGCTGACATTGATATGGCAATCATCTGACCACTCACGCAGTAGCTGAGGTGAGGTCAATCTGCGATTGGTCAACGAAATGGGTCGAAGTACACGGTCTTCACGTAATGTTGAAACACGTGGACGACCGGATCGAGGCTTGTCCACCACTGAACCAGTCTGGCGCTTCTTCTGCAGAATCTTTACAACCGCGCTGTGACTGCAGCCGACTTTTCTGGCGATCTGATCACAAGAAAGTGCTTCCTCCTTCATCACTGACACCCTAATACGTTCCTCCAACGTCAGATTTGGCGTCTTTGTCATGGTTGATAAAGAAATTGTATAAAATCAAAAAATCCCGCGCATGTATATAGCTGCTGCAATAGCTTGGCATCCGTACTGTGATTGGCTGCCAAAACAGCCTTCTGATTGGTCAGAAATATTGCATGCTGATTGGATAATCTCGATCCGCTTTGGACGCAAAATCTGAGCAATTTACAGTAATTAAGTTCCAGTATCAATAAAACTTATACAATTGCCATTGGAAGTACGTTACCTTAGAAATGTGATTCTTATTGCCAATTGTGTCCTTCATAACGTTGTACACTAATAAATGTAATAGGCCCGTGAAAAAATTAAAATAAAACTTCATAATGTTGAAAAAAATGCAAAAGTCGCAAGTGGTTCAAACTTATATGCACACCACTGTATACAGAAAACCCCAGCGCCCCAACTAGGGTAAAGACCGAGAGAGAGACAGAAAGAAAGAAAGGGAGTGAGAGAGAGAGAGTTAGAGAGTTAGAGAGAGAGAGAGAGAGAGAGAGAGAGAGAGAGAGAGAGAGAGAGAGAGAGAGAGAGAGAGAGGCGTGTATGGGGAGGTGAGAGAAAAAGACAGAGAGAATAAGATGAGCAAGAGAAGGAAGAGAAAGAGGAGATTTGTTAAAAATAAATCTCGCTGATTTGAGTAGGGGTGAAGGTAGGAATAAAAAGGAAGGACATCTTAACCCACCTCCATTCACAAGGTAAAACGGGTCGTTGAAAAGCTGCACACAGGCGTAAGAAACAGTACAGTGAGGAAAAGTCAACGGTGACGGTGGCAGGGATGAAATTAAGGATGATAAGTATGCAGGTAAGGCCAGGTGAGGAGGAGTGGTATGAGCGGGAAACAGTGGGACGTATGAAAACGTGTGGCAGTAGTGACACGTAAAAAGGACGATGTGATTATAATCTATCTGGATCCTTTCTACAAGAAGAAGAAGAAGAAGAGATGGCTGAAAAGAAAAATAATAAACATAAGTGGCATGATGGAAATTTAAGTGAAGACAGTGGTATGGTTCTTTCCAGAAGAAGAAGAAGAAGAAGAAGAAGAAGAAGAAGAAGAAGAAGAAGAAGAAGAAGAAGAAGAAGAAGAAGAAGACCACCACGACCAACAACAACAACAACAAAGGGGAGTAAGAAAAGTAGGGGATGGGGGAAAGAAAGATTTTTGTTTTCTGTCGCTAAGACTGCTTTTCTACTTTCTTTTGCTTCCATCGTCCGGTTTCAGTTTTTTTCCTTGTTTTTTTTTTTTTTTTTTTTTTTTTTTTTTTTTATCTCTACCATCCCTTTCTGAATTCTGTATTATTCCAGTTTTCTAGTTTTGTTTCTTCCACTTTTTTTTTTCAAAAGCCGATGTGGTTTTCTTGCAGATACTGTACCAACAATATTGTTGAACGCTAACAAATCAAAAGGTTAACAGCTTCCAGCGGTCAACGTTAATATTTATATATTAGCGGTACTTTCTCATCCATGGCAGTTCCCATTACTTTGCGACTGACAAAACTCTGATTAGCAGCGAATCAAGCAAAACTAACTGGTGTGCACAAGAAAAGTAGGAAAAAAAGAATGAACGACGGCAAGACAGAAAGAAAGACAAACATGCAGACAGACAGACGGACAGAGAGGCCAGCCGGGCAGATAAACAGAGAGACAAATCAATAGAACAACTCGATGACTGCAACAGGAGTTTGAACAAACGTTTCTGCTATGAAGCTATGTGAATGCATATAATGTGTTTGTCGATATCTTCTTTCAAAGGAAAGGGTAGAGGTGATCGTCTGGGGATGTTTTGAAGAATAACACCGCGTAATTCGCCGCTAGAGGGATTTTGCCTTTAGAAAAACAACACAAGCAGTGGATACTTTTATGCCTATTACTTCTTTGAAGCAAAAGGGAAAAAATACAACCAATTATCCATCAAAGCTATTAAATTGTGTCTGCTGAAGAAAACAACTCCTATCACTTACATCAATATCTTAATTTTATAAAAGTCTTTTCCCAACAAAGTTGCGTTAGCACAAAAAAACAACAACACACAGAACAAGGCACTAAATAATTTGTCTGCCCATTATTTGTTTAAGCAACGTTTTTGTTTTCAATCCAACGTAATAAGTAAATAAATATCTGATTTTAATGTCAGTCAATCAATCACTATTTTATACACTCATTCAGTTAATATTAGACATTAAAAATTAACAAAAAATTTATAATTACAAAATAAAAGGGAGGTTGTCAAGGGTTAACACCATATCACTATGGTTAATCCGATCCTCCCTTGTCGCTTTTAGCACGATGCTCAATCTCCCATTTGTCAAGGGCAGGTTTTATTATATATATATATGGTGTTAACCATCCACAACCTCCCTTTTATTTTGTAATTGTAAATTTTTTGTATATATGTATATATTCCCGAGAAGAAAAAAAAACACGAACGCACACAGATTGATCGGGTCGACTCAAAGGTCAGGGCTGTTTGCTTGTGTGTGGTATGTATCAAGTTCGCGCCTTGAGCAGCTCGAGTTAGGCCTTTAGAACAGCGCCATGAGCAGCTCGTTGAGCGTGCGGGTGTGCAACATTACTTATTATAAAGCTTGTTCCCACCGATACAACGTCAAGGCAACACATGTACTACTGGACGGAAATGTCGGAACCTATCAAATAGTCAACGACTCTCTCAAGCACAAAATTCCCTTTTTACCCATTTTGCTGAACGAGCGATTGTGTGCCAGTGGTCAGTACTGCCTCGGCCTCATCAATAGTCCGATGACCTGACCACCACATCCAATCTCCTTGTCACTGAGTGCAGACCGCACAGAGAATCAAGAGACTCGCTTTAGCCAGCGCCGTCCACTATCAGTCTGCTCGACATGCTAGCTCATATACAGTAGATTGGGGACAAGTCTATGGGGCTATAACAGTTTCAACCCTTCTCCTCACACCTCCTCGTACTACACACAAATTCCGGTAATGTGCGATACTCGGTATCCTTCCCCACTGAGTGCTGATCACAAGAATATCAAGATTCATGTATGTATTTAAGAAAAAAATATTAAAATGCAGTAATTGGTCAGGAGAAATCCTTCAGCCGATACTGCCAATACGTAGAAGAAATCTCCAAGCAGTGGTACTGTTAACTATTGTAGTACTACTTATGGAAAGTAACAAAAGACAAACCCATAAAATAATGATTACACGAATGTTATACGCCTACTGTGAAACACGCCAAATAAATAAAAATGTGGAAAGGTGTATCTGAGCGGCGTGTCCTGTTTGGCTGCGATGACATCGACTGCCAGCAAGTTAATACCTTACAGGACGAATGCCATTCCATACAATCACTCTATCATTAGACTCACTCTTATTCGTGGAGTAAAATTCATAATAATTATGAGAGTTGGCCTGAGCCTGGTTGAATCTCCATACACTCGGAATAACTAAGCCGATCAGACTAGCTCCCATCGTGTTCATAACCGCAGAAAGGAACGTAATTACTGTCTCGCCATACACTGTATAATACTAATATTCTCTGTAGAGTAGCCTTACCATTTGCACTGCCAAACGACACTCCTATCAGTCTACTTTCAGTTCCACTTCTACTGACCATTTTCGCAGCCTTCATGACATCTCACCCGCACGTTAAAGAAATGCGTTATTGTTATCTCGGTCTAGATAAAGAGCAGCCCATCAAGAATGCAATTCGCAATATCACGTGACATTGAAGTTAGCTCTTCTCTAGTGGTAAATACTCTTTGCTCGACGCACAATTTCAACCCTCCACCAGAGCAGTGGAGCACCAATGCACGCGAAAGAACCCGGCCATTTTCTTTCAAATACAGGCGTCAACATTAGCCTTTAAATAGTCGACGCTACACTGTACCGGTCATAAATCTGCCTCTTCAGGTTCAACGATTTCGTCACCAATCATTCGTTAGGTTCCACGACGTTTGTCATACTAACTACCTATCCTATCCTGTCCCATAACCCGAAGGTCGTAGGGGCACCACAGATGATCGCTTAACCAGCATACTCCATCTTTCTCTGTCCTCAGCAGCCCTCATGGCTTCGCTCAGTGTCAAACCAGTCCATTCTCGAATGTTGTCCTCCCACCTCTTTTTCGGTCTCCCCCTTCTTCTACCTCCTTGCACTGTGCCTTGCAGAATGGTCTTTGCAAGGCCTGATGATCTGGTGACGTGGCCATACCATCGGAGTTTCCGTTTCTTCACCACTGTGAGCAGGTCATCGTGTTGTCCAATGGCTTGTGTGATGGTCTGTCGGACTTCAACGTTGGTGATGTGTTGGGTATAAGAAATGCACAGAAGTCTTCTGTAGCACCTCATCTCCATGCTTTGTATTCTTCGTTGGAGATCTGCTGTGAGGGTCCATGCTTCGCAAGCATATAGGAAGATGGAGATGACCAGAGAGCGCAGCAGTCTTACTTTGGAATGTAGACTGATGGTTCTGTCTTTCCAAATGGGCTTCAACCTTGTCAGGGCAGCAGTTGTTTGTGCGATCCTGGAGAGGACTTCCTGTCGAGACCCATTGTCTGACACAATGGCTCCTAAATATTTGAAGCTGTGCACTGTGTTGAGGGATTGGCCTTGTACTTTGATGTCCGTGTTGATGCCATTGGTGTTGTTGGTCATCATTTTGGTCTTCTCTGCACTTATTTCCATTCCATAAGCTCTGGAGGTGGTGTCAAGCCTCTGTACAAGCTGTTCAAGTTCTTGTTCCTCTCCAGCCAATCCATCAATATCATCCGCAAAACGAAGATTGGAGATTGCTCTGCCCCCTATGCTGACTGTGCCTTCGTGATCTGCAAGAGCATCTGACATGATGCGCTCTAGGAAGATGTTGAAGAGTGTTGGAGAGAGTAGGCATCCTTGACGCACACCGATTGTTGTTCTGAACCAGTTCCCGATGACGCTGTTATGGAGGACTGCACTGGTAGCCTTGTCATACAGGCTTTTGATGACTTCTATAATTTTCGGGCTGATGTTGTACACTTTCATGGTTGCCCATAGAGCTGCATGCCAGACTCGGTCAAATGCCTTCTTGAAGTCTATGAACACATGATATAGATGTTGTTGGTGCTGTAGGTATTTCTCACAGATTATTCTGAGGTTGAAAATCTGTTCAGTGGTACTTCGCCCTGCCATGAATCCTGCTTGTTCTTCAGCTATGATTTGTTCAGCTTGTGGTTTCAACCTGTTGAGTATTATTTTCAGGAGGACCTTGCTGGGATGGCTGATGAGGCTGATGGTGCGGTAATTTTCACACTCCTGAAGGTTACCTTTTTTGGGAAGAGTGATGACAAGCGACTGGGTCCATGGTGTAGGCCATTCCCCACTAACTACAGGTTCAACGATTTTGTTCAGCTGTAACACGTTTAAACTCAAATAAATATACCTACAGGCAAACCGATTATTCTTGGGGGCTCGGTATTCCAATGAGCAAGTCAAATCAATTCCCCGAACAGCAGGACGTCAGAGTCTTTGGTGTTTCTGATTCCGGCAATCGTTTTGAGTAGTTTTGTAAGCTGGCAAGCGTGTTCAATAAAACTAATGACTTCACTTGTACTCACACTCGTGTAATCATTACTGGATCCCGTCAGTATGTGATAGCTGCGGTTTGTAATGATTGTGTAATTTTTTAAACTTTATTTATTTATGTATTTATTTATCTACTCATTCATGGATGTATTCATTCAGTTATTATCATTGCAGCACAAAAATGTATTATTAAATTAAACTTCGCGTAAAATGTGATGCGATCATACTCCTGCTGCTCATTGTTCTGATGCGCTGCGCTGATTGTTTATGGCCTGCTGATAATGGCTATTGGCTTATAAATAATTACAATAAAGCATGGCTCATTACACTTACACTCCTAATGATTTAATCCAATTTAATAGTTGGTGGCACAACACCATTTAAGATTAATTTCTAGACTCGAAAGATTATTAGCTTTCGTGATACCTGGAAAGAAGAAGAAGAAGACATTACATTACATTACATGATTATTGCTTTAGGTCCAGCGGACTCTTCCGAGCCAAATCAGGACCGGATAACCACCAATCCGCATAAAACATCTGCCGAAACAACCCTAGTGGGAAAACTGAATGCCCTCCACCAGCCAGTCACTTTACAATAAAGACATCCCACGCAGGGGACGGCTGAGGCTTTACCCCAACTAATCGAACCCCCGTTTACAAAAACAAAATAGAATACAAACATCATTATAAATTATCAACAAAACACATACATATAAAATGCCTACATTGCTAAATAATAACATCATAGGAAGCCCTAGTGACCACCTGGCAGAAAGCGTCCAATATTCCCAAGCTGATCCAACAGACCTCCCACACAAATAAGGAGTCTTGACCCGGAAGAGTTTTCAAGAAAAAGGGTAGATGACTGGTCTAGCGAAGAAGAAGATAGTATAGCAGATTGATAGAACAGAGCAGGAATGAGAAAGAGCAAATGAGAAAGACAGCGACAGTGGGAATTTAAAGCACTAAATATCCAGAAAGTGGGGATACTATTTATACTGAAACCCCCGGCACCCCAACGGGGTAGAAGAAGAAGAAGAAGAAGAAGAAGAAGAAGAAGAAGAAGAAGAAGAAGAAGAAGAAGAAGAAGAAGAAGAAGAAGAAGAAGAAGAAGAAGAAGAAGAACAACAACAACAACAACAACAACAACAACAACAACAACAACAACAACAACAACAACAACAACAACAACAACAACAACAACAACAACAACAAGAAGGACTGCATAAAGTAGTTAAAGGCACTTGTAACAGAACTTCACATCTGTCATCGTTTAAATTAATGCTAAAATGTAATTACCTTGCAGAACCAATCAAACTACGTCGCTCATAAACCAATCATATCAAACTGCGTCGCTGCAGAACCAGTCAAGTCACAAATACATAACAATCAACCTTGCCTCTCTGAATCAACCAAGATTGAAACAACAACAAAAAAAAGGGTTTAATGTTTTGACGAATCTGAATGAAGCGCGTGGGCGAAATGCGAAAAAATATTAATTCCGTAATACAGCAATGCAGAAGTACTCCACACATTGTAATTATTGGTCCTGATTCGGCTCTTTGCAGTCCGCTGGACACTATAAACAATGAATAACTAACACACATATTGCAGTAGGCACGGTGGTTTAATGGTAGAGCTTTGGCTTGCGGATCTGAAGGTCCCGGGTTCGAGCCAGGCCATTGTGTTGTGTTCCTGGGAAAGACACTTTACTCCCGTTTCCTACTCCCTCGGATGAGAGTATAAACCGAGGTCTAGTCTGTATGTCGCATACATTCCAAAATAACGGACTTTAAAGATCCTGACGCTCATGTCCTAGACGGGTGGTATAAAATAATAAATAATAAAATTATACATTACATACCCAATATTACACTTTTAAAGGCCATTGACATTATATAACTTACAAAAAATATGGAGAAAAAAGTATAACAGTACATGGACTTAAAAATTAGCTTTGCAAGCCTATACAAACGTAAAACAGAGCAGTAGAATATAACCAATTATATTTCAATACATTTATAATCAAAATACAACATGAAATGCGAGCGGGTTTAAAACAAAAGGTCATACCAGCCCAAACCAATCATTGACCAACTAGTATAACAGAAAATGGACATAACCCATAACCCGCCACTACGGAAAACGTACAACAGGAGATGACCGAGGCTTACGCATGCAACAAGGTGCGCTCTCTTTCATTTCAACGCACGCCGACGCCTGACTGTGACAATGGAGCAAGTGGCCCAACGTCAACGAAACACAACCGCCTTTCAACCACCCACCCGTAACTAATCTCGCCCTCCGCGGGTGTCCATGTCTCAGGTCACACTGAGTATCAGAGAGTGAGAGGGTGATAAACTTCTCCCTTATTGACAAAGCTTGCACAGGGCAAAAACGTTGGGAGTGCCACTTTTACCAAATGGATCTTCCGTTTACACCCACCAGACAAATTGAAAAAGGTTAATTGTCACCTCGCTGTTTTAAAGCAAGGCTTCGCAGACGACTTTTGAATAGTACTTAAAAAGCAAATTATCTTTCGAATAAGATCGTACTACTTGTTCTTCTTACAATACAATACAATACAATACAATACAATACAATTGTCCGATAAAACCCAGAAATGTGCCTTGGTCACTCCGTCCATTCATGCAACAACTTATATATATGAAACCTCAGTTTCCTCTTCTTATACTTCTTTTCTTAACTATTGTCATGCTTTCAGCCCAGATGAAACAATGAGAGGAGCTGTCATTTTATTTGTGTTAACCCCAGCTAGCCCTTCCCTCCACCCCCTCTCTCCAGATCTGCCACAAATTCAATTCCAGTTCATTGTCTGTATGCATCCTGAATCTAGATCTGCCAAACTAATTGATAGTTGCTTCTATCGGAAGATTTTTTTTTAAAATTATCGAAAATCAATGCAGTGAAAAGAAAAGGCGATTTTTGTTAAAGCTCTCTTTCTATTACGTGGACGTCCTGAGCTTCGACCAGTGAAATGCTGCTGGCAATAGTTAGCCTACTGATACATCATCTCTCCCTTATGATTATCTACTAGATTCAAGCCTTTCATACGCCTGTCTCTGCTGCGCTGTACGTTACTCAGGTCTGACCGCACAAACGTTAAAGGTCTACATTCTGAGATACCAATAGGTCTGACAAGCAAGTTACAAAAGTTAAAAACTAACACCAAAATAGCCACTGATATATTTGCCAAGAAGGACAAGGCAAAATTTCGGTTAATGCCAGGTAAAGGACGTACCATTCCATTAGAAAACAGAATTTTCTGGTTGAGAAGAAGAAGAAGAAGAAGAAGAAGAAGAAGAAGAAGAAGAAGAAGAAGAAGAAGAAAAACGAATTCTGGACACATCATTCTGTCTGACGGACGCGCTTTAAAGGAAAAAAAATCGATATACACAAATAGCGTGGAATTAAAAGGAATTTTGAATGGGCAGATGCTGCATACAATTTATATGAAGATAACGTTGCGAGGCATTTCTTTTAGGGGAGGGGACAGAAGGGTGGGAGGGGAGAGATACCTGAAAGTGGTACAACAGTCTGGAGAATAAACCTTTCTTCTTTTTTTTTTCCCGGGGACAAACAACTTGCAATGGACAATTAAATGTGGTACAAATACTTTAAGTACAGACATCTAGATATAAAAGAGGGAAGTGAAAAGCGGTACAAATGTCCAGAGCGACAGGAAGAATATTAAAGGTGAGACTGTACTCTGTGCCCGTTCCGCCGACTGCTCTTTCTTGTTGCCTGGCATTTTGGTATGTCATATACAGGTGGTCTCTGTCTGCCACGTTGGTGGCATATAGAGTTGGAGAGGGGTGGAAGAGAGGGTTTGGAGTGTGTGGGAGGAACGGGAGGGAAGGGGTTAACTACACCGAGAATCAGAAGACTGGATCTAATATATTCTTCTGAGCTTAATTATTGTACACTGATTAACGAAAGATTCACAAGAGCTGCTGCTTAACCATTTATTTCTTTCACTTTTAACGTTTACTTTCAATACATATAATATAATACATCTTTTTTACCTTAAAAGCAATTACAACAGGTGATCGCTCTGGCAGAGTAGCGTCCGCCAAAAGTATACGATTATGGCGGACATTCTAAACCATTGCGACAATTTAATTTCGTTATTTTATACGTATGCTCTTCGTGTGCTCTGTAAACAATATGCTCCATGTGTTTCTTGGGGGAAAAAGGGGGGAGGGGAGAGAAACACACATCCCTTTAAAATAAAAAAGGGGGTGGGTGAGTTGTTGTTTTTTTGACACACATCCCTTTAAAATAAAAAAGGGGGTGGGTGAGTTGTTGTTTTTTTTAAATTCGCGACATACGCAATCTCAAAAGGCCTATTGATACGCCGCGGTGGGCATGGCTGATACTACTATAAACAGTCAATTATATATACACCACGCAGACACTACATCGATTTCTTCATAAATGCACTCTCTATTAATTATACCCCAGAGAACAAGACAAACAGCTACCTGTACGTACTGGCACATTATTGCGAAGCTACAGGTTACAAATTCATGATTCTTCGAAGTTTAAAATGGATGAAGAAGAAGTGAGAAAGAGGGGAAAGTGCATTTAACGAGTTATTGGCAAGTTTTGTTATTTCGGATCCTTATGTATTTTCCATTAAAAACATCTTTTTTAGAGTTTTCTTTCTCATACAGCTGTACTCACTGAGTGAGAAAAGAGATTGTAATGCGGATATTTCCTTTCCCCAACTTCAATTATCTGTACATACATTCTGCTTGACTAAATACTACAAGTATGTTTGGAATCTCTTGGAAGCGAGTCGAAAGGAAAGAAAGGAGGTGGTGTTGGGTGTGTGTGTGGAGGGTGGGGATGGCCGTGGGACAGCGGTATGTGGAAAGACCTCATTAAAAAGTGTACACTTCAGTAAAACTGTAGTGTACAGTCGTCATGAATCAGCGCTTTTCCACTAATGAAAAAACAATGCTTGGAATCTTTCAAATGGGAGATAACAGGGAAGGAGTACCGGGTTGGTTACGAAACAATATTCTATTGTAGCCACGGCAGTCTTAGAAATAATCACTGCTATATTACTAAAAAAAAAATGCTTGGAATCGTCAAATGGCTATCTTTTCTTTTTAAATTTAAAAAGACAGCCTAGTATTCTTAATACCTGACCTGTGAACAACACACGGCACAATGTATCTATCGCTTGTTTCGTGTGTGACATCAGAAGAGTGTGAGACAGGAGGGTTGGGGGTACCATATATAGGTTTTAGTTTTAGGTTAGATTCACTGTTCTTTGACTAAAAAGACTGTTCGAAATCTCTTGAGAGAGAGTGATGGTGGGAGAGAGGTAAGGCGGCGTCGTAAAAAACGCTATAGTCTCAAACATCACCGAACCAACGATCCTCGACTAGAGCTGTTCGTGACATGACTCGGTCCCCGACTGTGCGTCACTTTACTCTTTTCACTCTTCGCAAACCGAGGCAGTAGTGCTAACAAGTCAGGCTGTCATCCAGCTATCTGCGACAGTCATCTCACGTCTGTAATGGTAGTACAGCGGCGCAGTGAAAGAGATGCCTATCCAGTCATCTCTGTCATTCTCCCCTCTTCCCGCGTGGAACATAACATTTATGTGACTGAGACCGCGACTAGTACTAATGTTAGTCCTTTACAGTTACTTTTTCAAGTGCAACACATAGGGTTGAAATACAGTTTCAACATAATTACCCCCACCCCCTCCTGCCTCGCGCACTCCAGCTATATGATTACTTAGCTCCCCCCCAAAAAAAATTTGCACGACGGTGTTCTTGTTTTGATACTTGAATCAAAATCCGGTAGGATCAGATTTTCAGTTTGATGTCGACCCCCTTCCAGATTAACAGCTCCACTCCCAGACATTTCTTTCACGTTTTCGTGGAGGGTGGGTGGGGGTTATATTCATTATTCTGTATGCCGTCACTATACAATGCCACTGCTTACAACCAATTTGTCCCACACGTACACCTATGTTAATGGGAAAAATACTACAGACAACGATCGATCAAATATGAAAGTTACAGACTAAACCTATTCGGTGATACTTTATACTTTCAGCTTTATCATAATTGCGATAACAGTGTCAGTATTACTTAATAATAATTACATTGCATTGCACTACACTATTTGAATACATACTATTATCAAATGGCAATAAATATAATAAGATGTCTTGACTTTTGTCAGTATGCACAATTGTTAACAGCATTTCCGACGCTCAACTATAAATCAAGTCGAGTGTGTTTACGTGTTAACTTGTTTTTATGTTTAAAATGGAAGTCACGGGTCAATATGATCACACAGAAAACGCCACCTTAACTTAAATTCGTCATTAAAATTTAAATCGTATTCCTTAAACACAAAAACTATATCGCATAACAATCCTTAAGTAAATAATTCCTATTGTTAATGTATTTTTAACAATAACATACATTCTCCTTAAGCAATTCATCCGCTAATGTTTTAGTTTCCAATTGTTACGTTTGCGACGCGCACGATAGTAGTAACTACGTGTGAGACGCGCACGATAGATCCGATCGTTTTGTTTTGCAAAGCATGCAATAACAGAGTGTATTTACCTTTGATTTGATTTTGCGTTGTTGTTAGAAGAAGCTTGGTGTAGTGTTGATAATTTTCGTGGGTCGATATTATTGGAGAATTTTCTAGGGTTGTTTGTTTACTAACGATCGAAGCGTCTAGATAGATCTACTGGTAGCTGAGAGATTCTTGGACCCTAAAGAAAGTTGTATAACGTAAGACAGTGATGACGAACTTTATCCTGATTGGTTATAATTGCGTCACGCTGGAATGTTCGAACGTTCTCTAGAGTATAGAGAAACTATATATGTGCCGCACTGTTTGAAAGTGAGAGAGTAGAGAGTTGGGGAAAAAGTGGAAAAGGCGATTGAGCGACTGTATGCAGTTGTTGAAAGTTTGGAAAACTTCATACGACAACTCCTGCCTTGTTGCTGAGTGAACAGGTTGCATGGATAAACGAATGTGAGTTACGCTTATCAGGATTCAAGCATCGGGGCTGAATCAACTACTGATTTAAAAAAACAACAACAACGAGTGTAACACCAATGCCTAACACGCTTTGCAATTCAAACGAAAAGCTTTATACATATTGCGTGACCTTGATGTCTCAACACAGGTTGCAGTTTCAACAGAAACTAAAGATGATTTACACTTTCAACCAAAAGCTAAAGGCAAGGATCTGAAGTGTTAAAAAACAGCACGGAGACAAAATATATATGAATGCTAAACAGAAGGAAGGGAAAGGAATGAAGGAATAGGGAATGGGTGGCGGGGAAAAGGAAAAGGGATGGGAAAGAGAAAAAAACAACTTGTGAACTTGGAAACCAGTTTATTTTGTTCTGTTCCGGGAGACCGCGAAAGCGTTGAGCGAGAGAAAAATGGAGTGACCGACCAGTCAGCTTGAGGAGAAGTTCAATAATTTACCCCTGATGGCTCGACATCTCAAGAGATCAATTTCATTTTTCACAATCTCAATCTCAGCACGTCAGTCATTCGGAATATCGGGAGACTGGGCAAAATGTGGAAGTTTCATACAGCATGCAGCACTTTGTGTTATTTTAAATTTAATTTAGTGATAGACACAATGCACGAAAATACCTCAAATTTTGTCTTGATATAATCTCAAATACAAGTCGTTTACTTTAAAAAAAATATAAAAAAATAAACAGCGTCTACATTTATTCAAGAATGTTGTAAGTAGAATTTTAAAAAATCTAATCTGCCATCCGTGACAGCAATTGGAACAACAACGACAACAGAGAAAGCGTACGAGGAAAAGAGGAGAGAGAGAAGTCGAAGTCGAAACCTTTAATAGGATAATAGCAAAGAGAGGGGTGGGGTACAATGCGATGAAAGAGAGAGAGAGAGAGAGAGAGAGAGAGAGAGAGAGAGAGAGAGAGAGAGAGAGAGAGAGCAGTCTCCATCTCTCTTCGATGCATCTTCATCGAGATTATGCGTACATACAGACCAACAACATTTTGTTCTAATAACAACTAATAATTATTATGTTCCGCTCCTCAATTTGCCGCAGCAAATCTGGATGCAATAAAGCATCGACTGCAGGTGCTGTCTAACAAAACAGACAGATAACACCTCAATGGCTGATTGTAGGAAACCAGAGAAGTTTAGGAAGTTTGCACACAAACTCAATACATGCGACGATTCAATCGTCTGCCCTGCAAGAAGCGCGAGTTGTGCATTTGCAAACTTCAGGTGCGAAGGCTATCCAGAGTATAAACGACTCGCGTCAAGGCTTCATTAAGGCAAATCCACTCCATAAAAGACCAAAAGAGTATATCTTTATCACTACTGTTTTTCCAGGAAAAAAAGATTAGCTGTGTTAAAAATCCCATTGTATCGTAAACAGTAGGTCATAAATTAATGTTACAGAAATGTTGATAGGAAGCAGTGCGCATGACCACTCAACGTCCCTAGTCGAGAAGAAAAACGATTGTCTCCGTTATTTCGCATTGATTCACAACGTTCATCGAGGTATCAGAAAATCAATTCAAACCTACTGCTTATCTAAGTAACGATCACCGAACAGGCGTCAAAATGCAAAATAGTGAGACACATTGTGAAGTCTAGCGATAGTCAGAAATTCAAAATAATGTCAGCCAATATGATATAGCCACTTGTAGTGTCATTTCCTAAGGTGCATGAATGAAGATATTTTGATTATGAATATGATGATTCTGATGTGTAGTCTGTTCTTTATAGACCACATGTATAGAGTTAGCGATCATTGGGTCAAAAACGTCATAAACTTGAAGGCTGAGAAGCACGTAGAATGTGCCATTGTAATTTCATACAGTGCCTAAAATTATATATATTTTATTTGGGTAATTCTGATTCTGTAGAATAGTTTTTACATAATAAATCATAAGAAGCATGCTATGTATTATTTATGCTGAATTATGCATTATGAATAAGTTAAAGTTAAAATTAGTTAAATGCTGCATTCTTATACAAATACTGAGAAACAGACCAACAGTCAGACATATGCAGAGCTTCCAATAATTTAAAGAAATATTTTGTGTAGCACGTGTCATTTCCCGTGACTAGAGTCGGGATCAACATGACACGGCAGCGACTTCTCGGGTATTCAGAGCTCAAACAATCCCCGCTAGTTCAGCGCGGATTTCAACTTTCTGAAAGAGACGCAGCAGCACAAACACTAGAAGACCCCCAACCCAGACTTAATTTTATTTCTTCCACTTTATATCGTTCTTATTCATTGTGTCAGTGTGAAGGGGCAATCCGAAATAAGAGTTACAATTCTCTTCTTCCTCTTTATTCTTCGCAATCTGCAACTTCTTGTTCTTTCAACCTTTTTCTTAGGAGCTTCTGTTCCTTATTCAAAAGATACTCCGCTCCTTCTACGTCTGCCTCGACACTTGCTTTTCCTTATTCTTCCAAACCCGCTCCTTCTCCAGCTCCTCCTGTTCCCCCCCCTCCCTCCATCTTCTGCTTCTCAGCCTGCCCCGACCTTCACCTGAACGCATCGATCGGCAATGAAAAGGGGGGAAGCAGTTCATTGCATTTGTTTCGACAGTGAGTGATCGACGATCGCACACAAAATATCATTCTTGATAATGAAAGAGAATAAGAATTGGAATACATATATATATATTATGACTTATGTTACAATAAATTTACAAAACTATGGAATTTACAAATTTCCTACAATTTGTAGGAAATTTCCAAAATTACTGTTCCACTCGGGAAATTTACAAAATTCCTAAAAATCTCAGGAAATTGTACATTTACTAAGCTTCGTGCCTTATTTTTTTGACATTTTTACTAAAAACATTGACGAGCTTTTAGTAAAATTGTCAAATCTCAGAATATTTGTACATTTTTTAAGCTTTCCACCTTGTTTATTTTAGGCAGGGGAGATCCAAGAAATATTCTTGGATTTATACTGCACAGAGATTTAGATACCTCGGTTTATACTCTGATCCAAAGAAGTAGGAGCGCGCAGTGTCTCCGTGCTTTTCTTCTTATTCTTTTTTTTTTAAACTCCAGGCCGTTAAAACGGGGTTTGAACCACAGTCTGTACAGGTTGCAATGTTATCGCCCGACACGAGTACTCTGCGTACACCACTAAGCTAACTGCGCTCCACAAATAATACATAGAAAGGCAATAGTACTAATACAAATCTCTCATCTAAATTTGTTGTAAATCATTCCATCGCATGGACTTGAAAGATCCTGACTCTCATGACCTAGACGGGTGTACCGGTAACACAAATACACCAAGCACGCACTAGGTCCCTTCTCCCCATCCCCAGTTTCCCCGGATTGTGCTCATTCGTCTGGGCGTCAGACTATGCGCCCAAAGGCTGCAGGTGGGCAGTTAGATCCTGTATCGACCAGCGCCTTGAGTAGCTCTTTAGCTGGGAAAGAGCTACGTAAGATTAAAAGAAACAGAAGAAAAAAACCGATCCATTTGTTTGACTTCGCAAATATTTTCAGTAAAATTACACATTTCCTGGTCAAGTACTTAGTAAATTTACAAATTTTCTGCGATTTTTTTGAAATTTGTAAATCCCCCGAGTGGAACTGTAATTTTGCAAATGTACTAGGACAGTGCTGTTTGCAAGTTGGTGACATTCTGGACTTTCTACAAATAGCTAGATGCAGCCTAAATAGGCCTACGATGGACAAGTGAGAATGATTTTCAGGCCCTTCCCTCTCCCCTATCCTCCTCCCCCCAAAAAGTTAAAAACTATTATCTGATTCTACTGAAAGTCAGTGACGCCCGGTCTAGCCACAAATAGTTAAGTATCTCACCGAATTTTTTTTTAAAGTGCGAATTAAAAGAAAGTTCAACTACTTTCTCCTCTTTCTGCTGTGTGTACATAAGCAATAACATTACCGACAAATTCGTCCCTTCGACCGTCACCCAGAGGAAGCAAGAGCCCAAAACTAACTAAATAAATAATACCTGTACGGGTTGTGCAAGCACAAGGGTCACTTCCAACATAAAGTGCTACGTTCAATCTTCGTCAGGTACATTAACAACTAGCTAGATCTATGGATGTGGTTCAGATTGTGCACACGAACTGCGAAAGTTACCGGTTGTACACGTCTCCTTCTCCTTCCTTCCTATCAGTATCAACCTCCTCATGTTCCTCATTTTCCTGCAAACACACTTCAGTTTAACTACGACTATCATAAAAGGCCCTCATCCACCAATCTACTTAGTTTATTAAACTAAATAGTGACCATAGCTTGTACAAATTTGTATAAAAGATTCTCAAACAATGGAAGTAGAGGACTGGATATATATCAAAATTTAATATTCAATCATGTTTTGCCCCTTTTGGGGTGTGGAAGACACAACAATAACAACAACCAACAACAAAAGCACGAAATAAATTAGTTAGTCATTGTTTACAGGGTCCAGCGGACTGGAAAGAGCCGACTCAGAACCACAACTTGGTTGAATGAAGATTCACCCCCGATCCATATAAAGATTCTGCTGAAACAACACGAAAGGCACTCCACCAACCGATCACTTTACAATTAAAGGCAACCCATGCAGAGGACGCTGAGGATGTACTCTAATTTATTGAATTCCCGTTTACAAAAACAAAAAAGAATATAAACATCATAATATAATATTAACAAATCACAATTCACATACATATAAAATGCCTAAATTGCTAAATAATAATGCCATACAAATCCCAGTGACCATTTGGCAGAAAGCGTCCCCAAGATGACCCAACAGACCCAATACACAGACGAGGAGTTTTGGAAGAGTTTTCAAAAACAAATGTAGGTGACTGGTCTAGCTAAGAAGATAGAAGACAGTAGATTGATAAAACAAATGAAAAATGAGAAAAAACAAATGAAAAATGAGAAAGAACAAATGAAAATGACAGAACCAGTTGTAATTTAAAGCACTAAATGTATGTACACAAAAAACCGGCACCCCAACGAGGTCCCAAAAAATCAGCTGCACAATACAACAATAATAAATATATTCAAATGTAACCTTTCATAAACATAAAAATAGCATTTATAATTAATAAATATTGTTAAGAACACAAGAGTCAGTGCAAGAGCTTTCCAAAATGTTATAAATTAACTCACGTCACATTTAGTGTTGTTAATGTCCCCTCCACGCGAAATAAATTACATAAACTAAACACTGACTTTACGAAACTCAGTGTCATTCCACATTCACGATTCAGTGACGTCTGGGCTAGCCACAAATAGAAGTGTGAATTCCAAGTTAGGACAAAACTGCAGAAAGCTAAAACCATCTTCCTCACCTTCTTCCCAACATATTCCTTCCAAATCAGCTAAAAGTTAAAACATTTGATATTTATTTCAATTTCTTGATCATCAATAAAACTATGAAAGATTTTTTTAAAATCCACAATAGTAGAGAGTGAATATTTCTGTCACAAATAACTCGTACTAAAAAAGGATGGCTGGATCCCAAAATCAGTGTTACGTGTATTCAAAGCCAGTGATATCTAGCCTAGGCACAGATTGGTGCATCCAGATGCGTATTATTACTATTATACATACTTACCATAACAGAGTACAGAGCAGCTAACTTTCACAAATAATTGAAACTCAAAAACGATTGCTAGATTCCAAAATCACAGTGTTATTTGCAAACTCAGTAACATGTGGTCTAGCAAAAGATAGTGTGGTGCATCCAGCTAAACTTTATTTACATACATGTATGACTTTTAACAGCAACCTCCAAGTTGTTAGCTTAACTGTCATGATGTAAATGTAAAACTTCGTCAATGAATTGATTTTCAAACACAAGCATTAGCAGAATTTTTGACAGGTCAAGTGAAGCTAAAAGGTAACATTTTTATGTATTCCTGTTGTCTAGCATATTTTTTAATCAGAGAATTTTAACATTACAATTTCACTGAACTCCACCTAAATGAAAAGCTACACCAACTATGAAAAAACGGTGTTAAATTATAAGTCATGTTATAATGATACCTTTACAACAGAACACATTACATGTTCACTTGAGCAGAATACAATAAGTAATTAATGATCTCACAACAAACAAACAAACAAAATAACAAACAAACAAAAATTCGGATTTTGTGTTGGTCATTTCGAGCGAAACTATTAATTTCACACTAGCCTCAGATCCATCCAGCTCTACAAGGCGTAGTGGAAAAGCTTTTGCTATTTAACCTTTCCACACAGTTTAACCTTTTCAATAATGCATCGTGTAGGTGTATCTATTGCACAACAGAAGCATTTTCTGAATAGGAGACGAGAACCGGAGCTTAGTTCCCCGATAGCTGAAGAGATAATGGTAGTCATCTGTTTGTATTGATTTTCTAAGAGGGAACAGACAGGAAGAGAAGCACTTAAGAATACACTTTAAGGGTTATTCAGAGGAATATCTATTTTGTGTCTCTGAACCTCTCAACTTTCCTTCAACTCCCCCAACCCCGAACTACTATCCTCTTCCCTTCTCTTCAAACATACTTTATCCCCACCACAGCTTTCGTCCTTGTCGGGTGACAACATGATTGTTTCACATACAATTGGTAGGCTATTTTCATTGTCACGCTTCAAACAAATTTACTATATTATGGTTAATTAATTTGCTACACTGTAGGGGTATTAAACACTAGGCAAACTCGAATACTGAAAGCAAACTTTTAAAACTTCTTAGTGCCACATTGGGATTCGTAGGCCTAAAACACGAACAGTAGAACTACGGGCTCCGATAATCAAGGTATGCAAACCCTACACTGGATATCAAAATTAAATAATGATAACAGTAAAATTGTACAAGTAACTTTACACTTAGCGAGGACTGTGGGAGAAACGATCACATCTCGAAACCGTATTTTCGAGTGTGTACGGTACGAATGCGAACACAATGGGAAAAACCGCACTCACACGTTTTGAGACAGGTTAGAACAAAACTTCCCTGATAAATCGACAAAAGATACGGCGAAGATCGTTCGGTATGAGTCCTAAAAGGTTGCCAAGGTTTCAGGGAAAAGAGAGACAGGCTAGAAACGGCATGCTTCCTTTCTTCACAACGCCATTCTCACAACATGGCGAGCCCCCAAACACTGACCTCGGGCCGTCAGAGGTTTTTGCCCTCCTTCTCCACACTACTCTCCTTAAACCAAAAACCAATGGATTCAGCCGATGCATGGTGACATAAGCTTTGACCACATACCACTAAGTACCCCTTTAATTGCCGTAATTATGTATAACAGCCAAGAAAAGCTTATATGCAAATGAGGCGGCTCGTTGCCTTTACCGTAGAACCTCTGAAAAACGGCCATCTGTCGAGGCTTGGCAACTTTCTAGCGAGGGCTTCGTGCTGTTATCTTTTATTGCTTGTATTCTCAACAGGCAATGAATAATTTGCACTCAGTTGGATTGGAAGTTGTAATTTGGTTTAAGATAAATATAAATTTACATTCATTGGTAAAATTAAGCCCAAAACGAAAAATATTCAGCGATCACAAAATAAGTTCATAACATAATAAACATTGTACCGAAAAAGTAAACAACAAATGTTTTGAAGGAGGAAAACTTAGACTTACCTTTTCAGGCTTGTGGACATAGTCTTGGGAATTTTGGTCTTGGGGATTGACACGGTTCCCCCATTTGACCGTGGAGATGAAGAAGATGACCCTTCCCCGGATTCCGAGTTGGCGTCGGCACGGCGTTTTCTTGACTCGCTATCACCATTGCTGGTCGTTTGGCTGCTACCGCTACGTTCCGAAGACATGGTGTAGGCTATTTCCGAGGGGGTGAAATCACAACGCACCACACAATGAAGCAAAAAAGAACTGATCAAACCTGGAAAGAAAGCAGGAGGGGGGGAGCTTTTTTACAAAGATGAACCTGTTCCAAGTATTGTTTGACTAGGTTGCTATCGTAGGCCGACACTCCTATTCTTACACACATACACAGCACAGCACAATACACCGAGCCGAGAAAGCGTTGGAGTGACAGGCTGCCCCTTTTAGTTATCAAACTACTCACTAGCATCGACTCAATACTCTTTTGCTATATCCTACGCGCTTCTATTCTTTAGAGCAACAATGCAACACTCGTCTAGGCCTACTAGCGTAACAGCGATGAGAGAATCGAAACCAAGTCAAGAGATCAGTAGTGAGCACAGCGCTACTGGCCACGCTGACGATCTTACTATTGCACAGCCTTGCACGAGCACGATTCAACAAAGAACTTGATGCTTCATTCTGCACGTAACCGCTTCAAATTCACTGTGGTTTTAGCTAGATATGTCTCATACCATCCTAGCAACCCAACTTATGGACAAGAAGGAACAGAGAAGAGAACGAAAGCGATTTCTACCAGATAGCCACACCAACACTCCCGTCAACCGTTTTCTTCACTTCTCCTCACTGACTAAAGCAAATGGACTTGGCTATTCCGAATACCTCCCGCCTAAATCGGCCTTCGCGCGGCTGAAAGGTATACCGCGTTATTTATAGACTCTGTTATTTCAAAGACGTGCTAGAATATTTTACTACCAAACAATTTCGTTTATTTTCTCATTCATGCGGAGCACGTAAACTATAAAATTAGATTCTTATTTTCAGAGGAATTATTTTATCAGACGGAGGTGGAAAGAACAGCCGAACACGAGATTCCACAGATCACTGGCGATGTTACTAATGTCAGTGGAAACTGATGTTGCCTCGTACGTTTGCGGACAGCTTTTTATAACAAGTTTATCTTTTTACTTTTCCACTAAATGGGGTTTTGATTGCAGCAATGTGCTTTTACCTTGGAAAATAAACAGTAGGCCTAGGAGAGATGCCAGAATGGAATGTGAGGAGAGAAAGGGATTTCAAACGAGGGATGGGAGGGGAGGAGTGTGCGAGGGGATAATGGAGACGGGGTTGGGTCAGGGGTGGTGGGGGGCTAATGCACCACACCTGAAAGGGCACCTCAGGGGTCCTTTGCTTTTCCCTTTTCCTCTCCCCCTTTTTCCTGTTCTTCCACCCTTTCCTGTCAGCAGATAGTTAAAATAAAAAAAAGTGCTATATCGTATTTCGTGACTGATGGCATTCTTTTTTCAACCAAATCAAAACCGAAGGCCTACTGTTCAGCATACCGCAAACAATAAAATTGATGTAAAGGGTCAGATATCACGAATGTTTGTTGAAATTGTGTGTGCGTGAGAGAGAGAGAGAGAGAGAGAGAGAGAGAGAGAGAGAGAGAGAGAGAGAGAGAGAGAGAGAGAGAGAGTTTTTTGCAAAATTACATTGTTGTCACATTTAAAGATAATACAATGGGCGATCGTTGTTCATACGGACCTCTAAAAGTTATTATGACACACGGCAATGTTTTGTATGGAAACGATTAGAGAGAACATTAATTTCCTTTTAAAAAAAAAAAAGAAAAAAGTAATGTTTGTTGTGTTTCGTGAAAGAAAACAGTGAATTCATGTGTAATTATGTCTTTGTTAGGCGTCTCTTCGTTGTTAAGTAAACAAACAATTGTGCCTTTGCCTATTACTACAACACTCCTTTGGTCGTGGTGCTGCTTTTAGAATCAACCTTGGTGTAATTAATAGCAATATAAACAAATGAATTTATGGATGATATAAACATCGTACAAATTACTTTAACAATTTATTTTAAAACTGTTTATTTGAAAGTTTTGTTTTTTTTACTCGGTAGTGCAATACTCACTGTGAATTTGAAAAAAAAAGTATCTGTGTAAATCAAGCCTATGATTATGAGCGTAGTGTCAAAGTGGTCTTAAGAAAGTTAATTAATTAGTCTAAATCAATAAATAGAAAGAAAAGTCCTTACCCGGCCACTTCGAGCGGTATTCTTGACCGTCTGTAAACCATCACTCAATTTTAGTATTATAATTCGAACAGTTTTACCTGAGGGATGTTTTTTGTAGAAATATAATTCCCCTTAAAAGCGGCAACAGGACGATTATTTTATTAGATATACCCAGCAGGTCTTCTTATGTATGAACATCCACAACTATATGTATTGTATGAGATAAAAAGAAGAAAAGGCAGCAGCAAACGAAGAAGAGGGAGGAGGAGGAGGAAGAGAAGAAGAAGAAGAAGAAGAAGAAGAAGAAGAAGAAGAAGAAGAAGAAGAAGAAGAAGAAGAAGAAGAAGAAGAAGAAGAAGAAGAAGAAGGAAGAGGTGGAGGAGGAGGAGGAGGAGGAGGAGAAGAAGAAGAAGAAGGAGAAGAAGAAGAAGAAGAAGAAGAAGAAGAAGAAGAAGAAGAAGAAGAAGAAGAAGAAGAAGAAGAAGAAGAAGAAGAAGAAGAAGAAGAAGAAGAAGAAACAAAAATAAATTGTATGTGTTGTATAAGATAAAAAGAAGAAAAAGCAGCAGCAAAAGAGGAAGAAGAAGGAGAAGGGAAAAAGGAGGAGGAGGAGGAGGAGGAGGAGAAGAAGAAGAAGAAGAAGAAGAAGAAGAAGAAGAAGAAGAAGAAGAAGAAGAAGAAGAAGAAGAAGAAGAAGAAGAACTGTATGTGTTGTATGAAATAAAAAGAAGAAAGGGCAGCAGCAAAAGAAGAAGAAGGATTTTTAAAAAAGGAGGAAGAGAAGAAGTAGAAGACGAAGAAGAACAAGAAGAACAAGAACAAGAATAATAAAAACTGTATGTGTTGTATGAGATAAAAGGAACAAAAAGCAGCAGTAAAAGAAGAAGAAGGAGGTAGAGAAGAAGAAGAAGAAGAAGAAGAAGAAGAAGAAGAAGAAGAAGAAGAAGAAGAAGAAGAAGAAGAAGAAGAAGAAGAAGAATAAGAAGAAAACTGTATGTGTTGTATGAGATAAAAAGAAGAAAAAGCAGCATCAAAAGAAGGAGGAGGAGGAGGAGAAGAAGAAGAAGAAGAAGAAGAAGAAGAAGAAGAAGAAGAAGAAGAAGAAGAAGAAGAAGAAGAAGAAGAAAAAGAAGAAGAAGACAACTGGCACCTTCACACGTTTGTGGTGAGGTAAAACAGTTTGGCGAATGTAACCGTTGTCAAACCCCGATAGAAGCACCTGTAATGCTACAAAATTGTTTCTTGGAGTTCTGTTGGGAAGTATAATTTTGTTCTCTTTTTGTGTTTTGTCCGCCTGAAGAGAGCTTAGCTCATTCTCCGTCGTAGTCCATTTATCCGTCCTACATAATAGAACTTCCGACACTTCAAAGTTAACAACAGTCTGCATAGATGTTTCCATTACAGGACACTATTGGCAGTATTGTCAATTGACCCCAAGCTGAAGGGACAACATTGAACAACACACCGGTTCCCAGCAAACTGAGTGTCAGTGATCTAACAAGACTACCATGCTTCAGCGGTCTACAATGCTTAGATGACAGTGGGTAGCTTAGAATTTGGTGTTACAGAATTACTTGCAGTCCTTGGATGTAGGTTTACTCGTGAACTTTGAATGAACATTAAAGTTTAACGTCTGCACCCACCATTGGCGATATGGTAGAACGGCGGACGACCATCCTAGGGGAAGAAGGCAGGATATAGGGATCTAAACTTAATCAACACTGAATCACCAGAACACTCATACTGCGGAGATGGACAGTGAAAAATGACCTCTTTTATCTTGCCCATCAGGGGATTTGAACCTGGATCCTCAGTGTACATGTACTAGGTGAACGCTCTATCACTGAGTTACGGCGGTGGATCGGTAATTATAGAAACGGCTAGCAACCTGCTAATTAAGCCAATGACCTCCTTTGTTTCTTGATAACCCATCCTAATTTTCCGTGTTGCAAGTCAGCCAATTAATTTGTGAACATTTGTTGGGTGGGATTTTGCTTCCGAGGACTTCTGCCCAGAGTGCATCTTCTCATGCTGTTGAAAATCAGTCACTTGGTTTTCACAAAGCCCGTCTGACAAACTTTTGATTGATTGATTTATTGTTGCTTTAGGTCCAGCGGACTCCTCCGAGCCAAATCAGGACCGGACAACCCCCGATCCGCATAAAAGATCTGCTGAAACAACCCTAGTGGGAAAATTGAACGCCCTCCACCGGCCAGTCACTTTACAATAAAGACATCCCACGCGGGGGACGGCTGAGGGTTTACCTCAACTACGCGAACCCCCGGTTACAAAAACAAAATAGAATACAACCACCATTACAAATCATCAACGAAACATATACATATAAAATGCCTATATTGCTAAATACTAACATCATAGGAAGCCCTAGTGACCACCAGCAGAAAGCATCCAACACTCCCAAGCTGATCCAACAGACCTCATACACAAACAAGGAGTCTTGTCCAGGAAGAGTTTTCAAGAAAAAAGATAGGTCATTGATCTAGCGAAGAAGAAGATAGTATAGCAGAGTGATAGGACAGAGCAGGAATGGGAAAGAGTATATGAGGAAGATAGCAACAGTGGGAATTTAAAGCACTAAATTTCCATAAAGTGGGGATACTATTTATACTGAAACCCCCGGCACTCCAACGGGGGTACTGTTGCCGCAGTGAATCTGTCATGCCTACAAAGGCAAGACAGGTTTTCAACTGGGGCTTTCACTGTTCCCTTTATAGGTTAGAACAATCTACAGTGGCAAGATTGCTCATGACCCCAAGGGGTAGTCTGACAAACTGACGAGCTGTAACCCCAGCGAAATGCCCGTGTTTATCTATAATATATTTATCTACAATTGCACCAGCTAAAACCACTGGCAGAAGAAAAAAAAACGGAGAAGATAAATCTTTCCTATATCCCCTGATTGATTGATTGATTTAGTGTTGCTTTAGGTCCAGCGGACTCTTCCGAGCCAAATCAGGACCGGACAACCCCCGATCCGCATAAAAGATCTGTTGAAAAAACCCCAGTGGGAAAATTGAATGCCCTCCACCGGCCAGTCACTTTACAATAAAGACATCCCACGCGAGGGACGGCTGAGGGTTGACCTCAACTACGCGAACTCCCCGATTACAAAAACAAAATAGAATACAAACATCATTATAAATCATCAACAAAAAACATACATATAAAATGCCTATAGTGCTAAATAGTACATTCATAGGAAGCCCTAGTGACCACCCGGCAGAAAGCGTCCAACACTCCCAAGCTGATCCAACAGATCTCATACACAAACAAGGAGTCTTGTCCAGGAAGAGTTTTCAAGAAAAAAGGTAGGTCATTGATCTAGCGAAGAAGAAGATAGTATAGCAGAGTGGTAGGACAGATCGGGAATGGGAACGAGCAAATGAGGAAGACAGCGACAGTGGGAATTTAAAGCACTAAATTTCCAGAAAGTGGGGATACTATTTATACTGAAACCCCCGGCACTCCAACGGGGGGAACTGTTGCCGCAGTTAATTTGTCATGCCTACAAAGGCAAGACAGGTTTTCAACTGGGGCTTTCACTGTACCCTTTATAGGTTAGAACAATCTATAGTGGCAAGATTGCTCATGACCCCAAGGGGTCCTATATCCCCTTAGGGTAGCATGCATTTAATAAGGTCCAAGATGCTTCCATTAAACTCCATTTCCTTTTCTCTGAGCATGAAATCTACTTTCCTAAAACATTTTTGTCGCCCTTACGTTACCAAATGTCTTTTAATTAAACCATTCAGGATTACTTCCTCTGACCTCTGTCACTCTCCGTTTTGTTCCTTTTTTCTTTCTCTCTCTCTCTGTCTGTGTGTGTGTACGTGTGTAGGTGTGTGTGTGTGTGTGTGTGTGTGTGTGTGTGTGTGCGTGGCTAGGTAAAAACGCCTTTATTCTCACATACACTTGAACCTCTACGTACTTTCTTTTGACGGACCCCGTTATTTTGACGTCAAAACAGTGTTCCGTTAGAGTTAGGGCTGTGTTCGGCTTAAGGTTAGGTTAAGGGTTAGGGTTTGGGTTAGAGTTAGGGTTAGGGTTAGGGATAGCTTCAAAAAATGGACAAATTTGTAAAAATGTCAAAGTAACGTATGTAGTTTCATGAAAGTCATCACAACGGCGTTTCTACACGGTTGTGTGTGTGTGTGTGTGTGTATGTATGGGTGGGTGTGGGTGTGTGTGTGTGTGTGTGTGTGTGCGTGTGTGGACATGTAGAAACGACGTTCTGATGACACACACATGAAACTCCACATGGTTTCTTCTGACTTTTTTGGAAGGCCGTACTATTTTGACGTCAAAAAAGCGCTCCGTTGAGTTAGAGCTGTTTTAGGATTAGGGTTAGGTTAAAGGTTAGGGTTAGGGGTTAGGGTTAGGGTTAGGGATAGCTTCAAAAATTGGAAAATGTCAAAATAATGTCAAAGAAATGGAAAGTGTGTCAAAATAATCCTTGTTTTTTTCACAACAGTCATCAGAACGTCGTTTCTACAAAAATGTGTGTGTGTGTGTGTGTGTGTGTGTGTGTGTGTGTGTGTGTGTGTGTGTGTAGGGGTGTGCGTGTGTGTGTGTGTGTCCGGGAGAACGCCTCATTGGCGAGTAGTTTGTTTTTTTTCATACGCTAAACACCTTTTCATTAAAATATTCTATATTACCTTTTTCACTCCCTTATTTTTCCCTCCACACCTCCTCCTGAACATTGAGGTTTTAACGCCCACGCCCACCATTGGCGACATGGCAGACAGGGATAACCATCCCAGTGAACAAGGGGCATGGACCTAAATCAACACTGAACTACCAGAGCAATCCTACTGCTAACATGGACTGAAACATTGCCACTTTTTATTTCGCCCACCACGGGATTCGAACCTGGGTCATCGGTGTGCTAGGCGAACGCTCTACCACTTGAGCTACGGCGGTGGGACCTTCCTCGTATGATGATTGTGCCCACTCATTGCCTTACTTTTCTATCATCGTAGCCTGCGCTCACGTCATCGACGTCTTTGGCAATTGCCTCCCTTCTTCTACACAGCGTAGCTTTAGCTTGTTGAGGTCTATGAGGTTCCCCCACGCTGTACCGTCTACGCTCTTCATTCTGTCCTTTTATTTATTTATTTATTTATTTTTTTAGTAAATTAACGTCCCCGGACACATTAAGCGTATAGGGGACGAAGACGAAGACTCATTCTGTCCTTCCTAAACAAGTGGCTTTTAAACTCCTGACGACGCGATTTAACGAAATACACGTCATGTCAGGGAAATCTTTTAATCTGATGTGCTTTATCTCCTTCAGGAACGTTTTACTTGTCTTCCTAAGATTACTTGTAGATATAGTCACACGACACCGTAGTTTATAGGCGACTACAACTGGTCACATTATTCTTACACAAGCGAAGCAGTTGATGGTAAGGGAAAAAAAACTATTGTCACACGTTGACCAATTAGGGATTTGAACCAGGGACTTTTTTCGGTTACTAGTAAGCCGCCCTACCCACTGAGCCACTCGGCCCCTTTGTCTTCCTAATACCACTGACAGTATTTAAGTCTTCGCTGATATTAAAATTGTTCATTCCCTCCACCGTTATCCCCCCAACCCCACCCCCACACACGCATACACACTTCTCATCCACCCGTTTTCACAAAGCTCAGCTTCCGCATCACTTCAACCGTTCCTGTTATTACAAGATCCACTGGTCTGTAATGAAGCTTTTCCTCTACCCAGTGATGTCGTTTTCGTCGGCAAATTGGCCATTCACCGATACAATTCCAAAATGTCCCAAAGAGTCATGTTCTGATCGGCCCGCTGTCCTAAGGTTTTACGCCTCAATCGGCCACCCTTTGTCTGTTTTTTGTTTGCTTGTCTCATGTCTGTGTCGTTGTTATTGCTTCTGGACATATTAATTTTCTATCGGATAAATAATGGTGTTATGAGTTATTGTCGAACATAAATTATCGGAAGCGCCAAGCAGACGACACATGCGTCAGCAGAGAGGGTTAGAGTAACATCCCTTGCTGTGAACGGCGTGCTTCCGGCAATTTCGTTTTTGAAATGCCGCCAAAAAAGAAACCGAAACTTATCAGTGGCCTCTCGTTTGGTGTTGGAAAGAAGTCAAAATGCTGGCCGAAAGATTTTCAAAATATCCTACAGGTTTATGACTGAATCGGCCAAATGGCCTACGCTGAAAAATTCTAGCAACATCACTGTCTACCCAGTGGTATTTTCTCATTACACCCGCCCACCCCACCCTCTCACCCACACCCCTTCTTTTACCCTCTGCTTTAAAGCTTAATTGTTTATTATTTCTTTTACGCAGTTCTTATTGAAATGGCACTGTGTTTCATTTAATTAAAGGGGCCCACTTTGACCACTTCCTTCACTCCCCACTCCCCCTCTAGACAAATCCTTTTAACATTCACAGTCAGTGTCCCATAAAAAAAAGCTTACAAATAAAATTTTTAATAAACTCTTTCGAAAGTATACTTATTTCTTTTATGAATAAGTTCCGTAGTTTTTGTGTCTATTAATAGCAACAGCCGTTGGCTAGCCAGCCAACATTCTGGAGCTAAAAATAACAGCTGCCAAAGCCGGTCACAGACAGATTTATATTTTTAAAAAAATTGCTCGTAAAGCTTTCCGTTTTAGGTTGATAAAACAGACCATACCCTACTCTACTTCACACACCAAAGAAACACTCCTTGTCAGAGCCGAAATGGAAAATTCGAACTTCAGCGATTGGATTGAGCAATGGAAGCCCACTTTATCATTGTTTAATGCGAATATTAAGGTAATCCCATTCTCGCCAAAAGTAAACACAATCTTGGAATTGGGGCCCTTTACATGACAGTATGTTTTCTTTCACCTTTTTTCTGCTTTTGCTTTCTTTTGTGTATAATGGTGGCCCGAGCACAAGGGATTGACACAAGTTGGGTGCCTGCAGCGGATACTCTGTAGCAAAGCGGTAAGCCTCTATCACAGGCGCTTGTATCTGGACACGCGAGCGACTGTGCCTGTAACGCGCCACAGCCTCTCGCGCGTCCAGTTACAATCGCCTGTGCCCTCTAACTATTATACGTCAGGGGTGTGTGCTATCTTTCCTATCCTATCCTATCCCGTAAATCGAAGGTCGTTGGGGCACTACAGATGATCGTTTAACCAGCGTATTCCATCTTTCTCTGTCCTTAGTAACCCTCATGGCTTCACTCAGTGTCAAGTCAGTCCATTCTCGAATGTTGTCCTCCCACCTCTTTTCCTGTCTCCTTCTTCTGCCTCCTGGTGACGTGGCCATACCATCGGAGTTTCCGTTTCTTCACCCCTATTGCATGTCATCATGTGGCTTGTGTGATGGTCTGTCGGTGAGCTATCTACCGCTTTGCTATAGAAAATGCTCTACAGGCACCCAGCATGTGTAATACCCTTGTGGTCCGAGTGAATACCACATAGCTTAACTGAGACTCGCAGAGTATATCCTCTCTTTCTCTCTCTCTCTTCCCCCGCGGGGGAATCAGTTTATAGTCCCCTCTCTTCCCGATAAGGATTTTCAGAGAGGAGAATCTGTCTGTGGGGGGCCGGGGGTTTCAGTATAAATAGTATCCCCCTTTCTGGAAAGGTAGTGCTTTAAATTCCCACTGTCGCTGTATTTTTCATTTGTTCTTTCTAATTCCTACTCTATTCTATCAATCTACTATATGCTGCCTTCTTCTTCGCTAGACCAATCTCCTACCTTTTTTCTTGAAAACTCTTCCGGGACAAAACTCCTCATTTGTGCGTGAGGTCTGTTGCATGAGCTTGGGAGTATTGGACGCTTTCTGCCAAATGGTCACTGGGGCTTCCTATGATATTATTATTTAGCAATGTAGGCATTTTATATGTATGTGTTTTGTTGATATTTTATAATGATATTTGGGTTTCTATTTTGTTTTTGTAAACGGGGGTTCGATAAATTAAGAGTATAGCCTCAGCGTCCCCTGCGTGGGATGCCTTTATTTGTGACCGGCTGATGGAGTGCCTTCAGTGTTAACAATGGAGTTGTGTCAGCAGATCTTTTATGCGAATCAGGGGTGAGTCCTCTTTCAGCGAAGTTGTGGTCTTGATTTTGTGGTCCTGATTCGGCTCTTTGCTGTCTGCTGGACTATGTAAGCAAAGCATAACTAAATCTCTGTCTGTCTGTCTGTCTGTCTGTCTGTCTGTCTCTGTCTGTCTGTCTGTCTCTCTCTCTCTCTCTCTCTCTCTCTCTCTCTCTCTCTCTCTCTCTCTCTCTCTCTCTCTCTCTAAGCCTTTGCTAGTAACTCCTACGCAGTGTGAGTTAATGCTTGTGAAAAACGCTTTGAGCAAACATTGTGTCTGATTTTACCCTAGGTTATTTATAATAAATCATCATCATCATCATCATCATCATCATCATCATCATCATCATCATCATCATCATCATCATCATCATCATCTTCATCATCATCATCATCATTATAATTTGTAGTACCGCATTTTCTACTCCACCTTCTTTCTTGCCTACTAGTCATGCTCGGCGAGTCCCAGCCGCGCTGTGTGCATGTTGCCCTACACCTCCTCCTTCTCTTTCTCATCGTCACACATAATTTCCTTCACCATAATCCTCCTTCCCACCCGTCCCATTTTCAAATTTCCCGCGCTCCCCGGTTGCCCCCATAAATACTATATAATCACTGGTAACTGACTTTAACCACTTGTCAAGTTAGGCAACATACATTACAGTTACGTGCTGATCTCCCACCCTCTACGAAGACTGCGCGGGAGGTTTTGTTGTGTTGTCTCTTACACAAGATTGTAACCCTATGACGGCCTACTAGCGCCAAAACCAAGAGTTACCATTATCACGAGATAATTAAAATTATCACGTGTTCTGTGTAATTTACAGAGATATCGGTAATCCGCAGTGTTAATTACTAATTATCAGTATTTGCCACGCTTTCCTAGCGCCAAAACCTGATAATTACAAATATCATGAGATAATTACAATTATCAAGAGATAATTACAATTATCAAGAGATAATTACAATTATCAAGAGATAATTACAATTATCACTGAAAATTATAAATATCAAGATGAGCATGCGCGGCCCGATACGCGATGCGCATGCGCGGCAGCGGCACTGTTCCCAGCACGCCTGGGGTTTTGGCCCTAGTAAAGCGTGGCCAAAACTGAAAATTAGTAATTAACACTGTGAATTACCGGTATCTCTGTGAATTACACAGAACACGTGTTAATTACAATTATTACTGATACATGTAAGTTTTGCAGGTTTTGACGCTAGTAAGCCGCCTTGCCAGAATTAAGCATGATCACGTGAAAATTATAATTATCAAGTAAAAATTGTAATTATCATGTGATCATTACAATTTTCAGTTTTGGCGCATTTCCAAGCGGATTAATAGAGCCAAAACTGAAAATTAAACATGATCACACGAACATATTTGTTATTTTCAATGATAATTGTAATTATCTCTTGATAATTGTAATTGTCCCATGATTTTGCAATTATCACATGATAATTGTAATTATTAGGTTTTGGCGCTAGTAGGCTGCCATATAACCCCATCGCCGTAACTCAGTGGTACAGCGTTCGCCTGGGAAACCGATGACTCAGTTCCGAATCCCATGGTAGGGCAAGATGGAAGCGGCCATTTTTCACTGTCTACCTTACCTTGTCAGTATGATTGCTCTGGTGGTTCAGTGTTGTTTTAGGACCGCATCCACTCTTTGCTGGGATTGGGTTATCCCCGTCCGCCGTAATATATCGAATCGACCGTGTTAGGCGTGTAGACGTTAAACTTCAATGTTTGATTCATGATGGTAAATTCTTCGTCTTGTGAAAAATGTCGCAACATGTTATAAAATATGTCTGATTCACATTGAGATGACCATTTGCTTACAATTTGGATGTCTAGTAGTTAGCACAAATTTAATATAATTTTGTGCCCGACCGTTCAAAAGAGTGTCTACTATGATAGTAGTAAAAAGCTTAACTCTCGAGAAACAGAGGCACAGGCGCCCAAGAGTTTAAGGCAGTGGTGCTTGACGAAGATGTTCCAAAGCGTCGTTGTGAATTATGCAGGTGCGTATATTGTGTGGCTGTGGTACCGAGTGACGCTTAATGGCGTGTCAAGGAGTTTGTTGCAAGACTGGCTTTTAGGTGGGGCTATAGAGTACTGTAATCATTTCCCGTTCTATATTAACCTTAATATTTCGCCTACTGTACTACTGTCCTTCAGCAATCAGATGATGATGTAGACGACGACGCTACTGTTGCTGACGACGGCGACAATAATGACGACGACGACGACGATGATGATGATGATGATGATGATGATGATGATGATGATGATGATGATGATGATGACATTTGGCTCGGATGAGTCCGCTGGACCTAAAGCAATAATCATGTAATGTAATGTAATGATGATGACGACGACTACGCCAATGATGATGGCAGCGCAGGTCTCCACAATAACATTTCAGATAATACATTGTTGAATGTTGGCAATGATGTAAGAGGGGAAGTGCATTACCATAGTGACGTCAAGTGATGTTCAGTGATGTCCTGCGGGCAATACACTGACAGGAAGTTGAATAGGCCAAATAAATTAGTTGAACTCACCAAACTCCATTCTTTTGCGCTGCTTCCGGGAAGCAAACTTGTTTTTTCCAACCTAGTTCCAGTCATTCGCCCAAAAAGGCAATCACCGAAGTCGAACGAAGCTCTCCGATGTGTTACGAAATGATGCTTGCATGACTACGACTAGTTGACATTAAAAATGATCGCTGTTGCGTCTAATTCTGTTCGATTTACACAGATTTAGCATTTTGCAACGGTATACTTTGTTAATATGAGCAAAATATGAGCATAATTATTATCGACCATATTTAATAGTTGCGTTCATTGATTTGCATTTTGTTAGTTCTCAGCAGTAAAGGCTAATAATAGCATTGCTCATTTCCTGCCTAGAACCAAGTAGACATTGTTATACCACTGACCTGTATTCTAATAGAATACAGGTCAGTGGTTATACAGTATAGGCTTACATAGGCCTAATCTACATTATTATATTATAAGTCAGTCTCCGCGCAGCGAAGAAGCTCACTAGCTGAATATAATCATTAGTCCTGTATTGTTTGTTTTATACGTAAATAAATGTATAAAATATATATATCTATTCTAATTGATAATATTTATGCCTATACTTTATAATATTTGAATCTTGAAATTTCCGGAGAAGGACGAGTAGGCTAAGCGAATTTTTTTTTTATAACTCGAGATCTGAGTTAAATTAATAGTTAGTTATTCATTGCTTACTGCAAAGAGTCGAATCCGAACCACAAAATAATAAAATAATAATAATACAGGATGCTATACGCGCCTTTCCCCAAATCATTCAGGCTCAAAGCGCGGCGATCTATACCAACATACACGCTCACCTGTCTCATCCACCCTCACACACACCAAACACACAACCATCACTCACTCAAACAGGTGGTGTAAAGGCAGGGAGATTGCTATTAGAAGACGGAAAGAAAATCGAATTTTTATTTTTGAAATTTTTATATTGACTGCGTCCTGTACCATTATTGAAGGGAGGGAGGAAACCGGAGTGCCCGGAGAAAACCCTCGGTGACCTCAATAGTCTCGTACCTAAATCACATACGTTCGCCCCTTGCGGGAATCGAACCCGCGACCTTCGGCATACCAAACCGGCGACTTATCCACTGCGCCACGAGGCCACCCCAAAATCAAGACAACTCGAGATCAGAGTTAAATTAAAAGCTCATTAGTTATTCATTGCTTACAGAATCCAGCGGACTGCAAGGAGCCGAATCAGGACCACAAAATCGAGACCACAACTTCGCAAGTAGTAGTAGTAGTAGTAGTAGTAGTAGTAGTAGTAGTAGTAGTAGTAGTAGTAGTAGTAGTAGTAGTATAGTTATTTAGTTAAATCTTTAATTTATTTATTTGTTTTGTTTGTGTGTTGTTGTTGTTATTATTATTATTATTATTATTATTATTATTATTATTATTATTATTATTATTATTATTATTATTATTATTATTATTATTATTATTATTATTCCTACTTTAAAAAAAAAAAAATAGTGTGCTGCTGTGCGTGCTCAATGGTGTAAATATGGTCAGTGACGTTTTGTTTGTTTTTGCTGAAGTTGGGTGTAACCCGAAATATTCAGATGGTGTAACTGGTTATTTCCTCTTATAGATTTAACAAAGTTTTCAGATGATTTATAGAAATTTCGGCCCGCCACGGAACAATTTTTTAATACGTGTTTCTCATTAAAATACATATAATTGAAATACATATAACAAATTTACTGTATCAGTTAAAAAGAATAATATTAGTTAAATAAATAATGGCTTTGGTGCTTGCAATAAAAATATCACTGTTTTTTGAGACCATTATAAACTTGCTTTGCCTTGTTGTGCTGAAGTGACATCAACGTATCCATAGCGCTTTGAAGTTTTGTCATGGTTTAATTGTTGATATAGATGTAAAATCGTTGTATGTGTGCTTTATGTGTTATGTATTACTTTTACTCCTTAGTACTAATTGTGTCAGTATATTATTCATCATAAAATAATAATAATAATAATAATAATAATAATAATAATAATAATAATAATAATAATAATAATAATAATAATAATAATACTAACTGCTTCAAAATGCAAATCTCGACTTGAGCTTGAAGCTGTGCAGATCGAAATAGAATTAGATCTAGCAGCGGCTATTTTTATGCACGGATGTTTCACCACAGGCTCTGAAGTCTTTTCTTTTGTCTTTGTAAACTCCTAAATAGGTACGTAGTATAGTATGTAATTGAGGCCTACGAAAGACGAGACTTTGAAGCCTGTGGTTTCACGTAGTCCTACCAGCATTCGTTCGTAAAACATCGGATAGCTTCGCTCGACTCGGAGAGCTTCGTTCGACTTCGGTAATTGCCTTTTTCGGGAAAGTGACTGGAACTAGGTTGGAAAAAACAAGTTCGCTTCCGGGAATAGTAATTGTCATAAGAGGACCAGTTTAGCACAGCACTACGGCTTCTCGCCTTAAATAAGTCAGCCTGCTCGAGCCTGTGTAAATTAAAGTCGACTTACAGGAGACGACGCAAGTCAATTGTGGGCTAAGCGTATGTACGCTGACGCTGGCTCAGTTAGGCAGTGACCTCATTCTGCTGACGTTTAGCGAGTAACACCCACCCACGCCAGAGCGAGCCTCTTGTAGTATAGATTTCCCGGGCTTCCGGCTGACCAGAACTAAACTAAGACCCGTAAAATCCGGTTGACATCAGTCTGTCATGAGCTAAAAATCAGGCGAGATTGAGAATATTTTCTTTTTGCTTAAGATAAAGCTTTGTTTCCCTTAAATGGAAGGAGTTTTCACCAAAGGAAGACAAAACAATTTACGTCAAACACAGGTAGAACTACTACTACTAGCCTCGCCTATAGAGATAGGATGGGAGTTCATTGACAGCATCTTTAATGTAGGCTAATACTTATTAGATGCCATCCTTCGTGGAATACAGCAGTAATATGAAAAATATTTCTCCACTTCTCTGCTGCCTATGGTTGGTACTTTGTGCAATTGTGCCATCGACGCAGATTTCGCTGTTTTCTCAGCTCGTCAGTGAACTTATCAGCTGAGCTTGCTGAAAATGTTTCTGCAAAGGTCAGCCGGCTAATTTTTTGCCTTATCACCCCTTAATAGTTATAAACTTAACATTGCCATTGGTTTTTAAGATAAATCTTATCATCGAGGTTAGTTATTTGAGATGTTCCTCACACTGAAGTATAAAGCTCCGACTCTGCATGCCTTCTTCATTGTCTACCTCGCCTTCATTCTTCGCCACACAAGCTGCTTAGTCGGCTACACCCCCTTCGGCCTTCTTCACTACAATCCCCTATACGCATCTGTGTCCGGGGACTCTAATCTAAAAAAAATAAATAAATACAAATTTCGGGAATTGGAAGGAGAGGCAATTGCGATGCGGTTATGTCACCAACTTCAAGAATTTCTGCACTGTTCCCTACCTCTTCTTCTTCTTATTTGGTAGATTAACGTCTCCAGACACATAGAGCGTACAAAGGACGTGCAGAGAATACCAAAATGATGACCAACAACACCAATGGCATCAACACGGACATCAAAGTCCAAGGCCAATCCCTCAAAACAGTGCGTACGACACCACTAAGCGACTCTCCGGAAAGTTCAGCAAACCAGAGAGACCTGTTAAGGACAAGCAGGAAAACACCATGAACAGTCTAGACCAGCAGTTGAACAGATGGGCTGAACACTTTGATGAACTTCTGAATAGACCAGCACCAACAAATTCCCCAGTCATTGAACCAGCCAATGTGGATCTTCCAATCAACTGTGAGAAACCGACCAGGGAAGATATCAAGAAGGCCATCACCCTGATGAAGAACGGAAAGGCCGCTGGACCAGACGACATCCCAGCAGAGGCGCTAAAAGCGGACTTGGAAGCATCAGTGGAGATGCTGTACCCACTCTTTGAGAGGATCTGGGAGGAAGAAGATGTTCCGGCAGACTGGAAGGAAGGTTACCTGATCAAGCTTCTCAAGAAAGGTGACCTCAGCAACTGTAACAACTACAGGGTCATCACACTTCTATCTGTGCCTGGAAAGGTTTTCAACCAGGTCCTTTTGGAGAGGATGAAGGATACTGTCGACCTACAGTTACGAGACGAGCAGGCAGGCTTCCGACAAAATAGATCCTGCACGGACCAGATTGCAACGCTCCGCATCATAGTGGAGCAGTCCCTGGAATGGAACTCGCCGTTGTATATTGACTTCGTCGACTATGAGAAGGCATTTGACAGCATGGATCGAGATACCCTCTGGAAGCTCCTTCGACACTACGGCATCCCGGCCAAGATGGTCAATCTGATCAGGAACTCCTATGACGGCATGTCCTGCAGAGTTATCCATGGCGGACAGCTCACAGACAACTTCCAGGTGAAAACCGGAGTCCGACAAGGGTGCTTACTCCGATGGTATGGCCACGTCACCAAATCATCAGGTCTTGCAAAGACCATCCCGCAAGGCACATTGCAAGGAGGTAGAAGAAGAGGGAGACCGAAAAAGGTGGGAGGACAACATTCGAGAATGGACTGGTTTGACACTGAGCGAAACAATCAGGGGTGCTGAGGACAGGGAAATGTGGAGTACGCTATTTAAACGATCATCTGTGGTGCCCCTACGACCTCCGAGTTATGGGATAGGATAGGAAGGATAGGACTTTATCGGTTACATCAGTCCTTTACTTCTGGGGCTGATGGAGCATCCAGACCTGTTGGCGCTGACCTTTATGCTCTTGAATGTACGACGGTGAAGTCATTGACTGGGGTCCGCCTGTGTGGGTACGAAGAAACAACACTGTTGTAGTAGAGCCTGTGCTTCTAAAAAATGTGGATTTTGGTTAAAGCACGTTATGCAAGCATGATTCAACAATGCTCTGGATTAATCAGCCTACCTTTGTTAGATCTACAAGTTGTGTTTTATAGATCATTTAACTCACGTTGTCTTTTTACTTTGACTGTATGTGATTTGGTTGGTATATCTTGTGATACCACATTAAAGTAATTATTATAAAATTATTCCATTCCCGTCCAACCCCCCCCCCCCCCCCACACACACCTCTTTTCTTTTTGAAGTTTTTATATATGTTAGTCGCTCAGCTTACTCACAATCAAATATTTTTAGTTTCGATTCCCGGGCTTTGCAAGATCATCAACATTCTGCCGAGAGAGAGGCAACATTATTCACAGAATTGCTGGAAAAGGTTACATTACATTACATGATTATTGCTTTAGGTCCAGCGGACTCTTCCGAGCCAAATCAGGACCGGACAACCCCTGATCAGCATAAAAGATCTCTGAAACAACCCTAGTGGTAAAACTGAAAGCTCTCCACCAGCCAGTCACTTTACAATAAAGACATCCCACGCAGGGGACGCTGAGGCTGTACTCTTAATTTATCGAACCCCCGTTTACAAAAAACAAAATAGAATACAAACATCATTATAAATTATCAACAAAACACATACATATAAAATGGCTACATTGCTAAATAATAACATGCTGGAAAAGGTAAGGAAGTTAGAAGTGGGGTAAAAATAGTATGTGTATTATCATTATTATGAATCCATGACAACATACTGTAGATCACTGGATGTTCACATCAAACTAATATATAAAAAATAATAATAAATTTACAAGATGTAAAAATAGTAAGCATTTCTGATGTGAAGGCATGGATGACGCATATGAAGCTTAAGTTGAACGATAATAAAACTGAACCCCTGTTGATTATAAATAAGAAAGCATCATCCTATCTTCCCTGCCCAGTTCTGTTAGTGTTGGAAAGTCTGATATTCAATTTTCCTCATCAGCTAGAAAACCTTTGATATTATATCTGTGATAACCTGTCACTGAATACTCATGTCACTCAAACCTCGATAAGCTTACAATGTAATCCGTCAAATTTCTTCCATCCGTTGCTACTTGGTTGTTCATTGTGCCACCCCTATTTAAAGTTATTTTACTGTAAAGAACAGTGTGCCTTATTTTAGATCAGGAAACTGCGCTATATATATTTCTCTCTCTCTCTCTCACTCCCTCTCTCAGCTTTATTATTATTGTACCTTATTTGAATAATAATAATAATAATAATAATAATAATAATAATAATAATAATAATAATAATAATAATAATAATAATAATAATAATAATAATAATAATAATAATAGGGCTATTTCCTCAGTTTGTCGCGCGGTTCTCCAACGCTCTTTTACTTGTACTTGTTCCATGCTGAAGGTCTCCTTTGCATGTTCATCGCGCCATGTTTACTTGCATGCGTAGTGATGATGTGAAAGGGAAAACAAAGTTAAATTCCCCTTACTCCAGGCCTTTGTTGATAGCACACTGCATAGCTGGAACTGGTCGAGGCTTACATCGGCTCTGGTGTAGGGGGGCGAACGTAAGCTTCGGGCCAATCTCAGCTACGCAGTATGATTCGTTAGTTTGAGCGTTCGCTCCAGGTCTTGCTTGATTAACAGCTAATAATGTCAGATTGTATATCAGCTCATTGAAGTCCGATTGAAAATCAGCTAGAGGCACGTTGGCAGACAGCGTAACTGAGAGTCGCCAAGGCTTTACATTTTGCCTGTAAATATCGAGTGATCGAACGGCAAACGTTGCCTCTGCGAGACTCGGCCATGCAGCGTAGTACGTTGGGCCATACAGCGTGGGTAGGTTGCCAACGCGAGTCCAGTGATTTCACAGTAAAAAGGGCTGTGACTACACTTTTGAGTAAGCTGTTCCCACCAAAGGCAGCACAGATCTGGGAAGACGTTGCTCCGGACAAATGAGCCTGCATTTCACCTGCTGAATAGATAACCAATAAGCAGTAGTCTTATACAAACATGTAAAATGTAACTGCAGCCGAACACGCTTACTATGAAGTCCAGGAGGAAAATTGTCCTCTTCGCTATACCCGAAGTTTGTTGTAGTCGTAGTCAACGATTAGTCGTCTAATTGCGTTTTTATATTCGTTATATCAGTCGTGTCTCTAAAATGAGTATTAACTATAATATTTACAGCTTAGAACACGTCAAACTGTATATCTCGTTATGTTACTACAAAAGGTGCTGATTTCAGACGATTTTTGCCAGATAAAGGAGAGAGTGAGAAAGAGAGAGAGAAATAGAGAGAGAGAGAAAGAAAGAAAGAGAGAGAGAGAGACACAGAGAGAGAGAGAGAGAGAGAGAGAGAGAGAGAGAGAGAGAGAGAGAGAGAGAGAGAGAGAGAGAGAGAGATTTAGCTCCCTAGTCTCGAAAGTGTGAGGTGTACCTGTGTGTGCTCGTCCAAGTACGTGTGCTTTTATATTGTTTTCTGTCCATGAAGTGTCCATGAGAGAGAGAGAGAGAGAGAGAGAGAGAGAGAGAGAGAGAGAGAGAGAGAGAGAGAAAGAGAGAGAGAGAGAGAGAGAGAGAGATAGTTATGTTTTTTTTTGTTTTTTTGTTGGTTAACGCACTTTTATTATTTTAAAAGTTGAAGAATTATAAAGTGTTTTATGCGCGACTGTAGGAATGATTGTTGTTGTTGTTTTATTCCATTTAAAGTGCAGTGGAGGCTTGCGTCTATTTACACTAAACTCTAAAAGCAGGATATGACAACACAATTATGACTATAAAATAACAATACAAGCACAATAATATGCACATACAACTGCATTCAACTCATCTTTCACGCCATGTACACAGTGTCAGCTTTATATCGCTCTTTGTAAAATAAAAAATATGTACACACAGTTACTAAGTAATAAAATTTATAAAATTCCGGCCTAATGAATGATTATATTTGCCTGTGATGTGTGTGCGTGTGTATGTGTGTGTGGGTGTGTGTGCGTGTGTGGGTGTGTGTGCGTGTGTGTGGCTGTTAACTAACATCGGGGTAATTTTCAGTATGCAGTGTTGCACTGCACTGTTGTCCTTTGGCAGAATAATCTGCTTTGTGTTTTAAGAGTGAAGGTGCTTAGCGTTAACAATGGAATTTCAAATTCGTTGGCTATATCAGCTTTTTTTTTCTTTCTTGCGTGGATGCGCTTCCACATGCCATATTATTTCAAGTTCTCTATCAGAGTGAGCTGAATTAATGTGTGTTTTTCCGTTAAGTTTTTAACCTTTAGAAAACAATCGGGCCGATATATCTGTCTGTGCCAAACAGACGAAGGGGCCGCGGACGAGAATCGTCTCGGATTTGCTCTCAAAGAACGAAACCGGTTAATCGGATGGTTCGTTATCGGCGGTCTTTTTGATGGGTTCCGAACTATTTTCCAATGGATTTATTGTGACAGTGTGAAAGATGCACGACCACAAATCGTCCACTACAGCAGTGAAATCTTGCCTGATGTTTTAGTTTTCTTTGTTTAATAATACGAAAGTGAATGCTTATGTTAGCCTTTTTAAAGCAGACACAGTGATAATGATGTGGGTTGTGAGACATATATTCCCTTTGTTCTAAGTGTGTTGGAGTAAAAAGATGGAAACAACCTTGTATATTTTCACAAAATACACACTGTTCTTTATTCTGATACATTTAGAAAATTCAGTCAGAAAATGTCAACTTTGCTTTACTTGTGAAATGTTCCTGGGTGTCAAGAACAAAAAGAAAAAGTTAGGCCTGTCACTTGCTGCCAAATCTTAAAATGACATCTTCTATTAAACTAGTACTTTGTTGTCGTCTCCAAAGGATTAATAAGAGTCTTTCTATAGACACTTGAATGACTTCAAAATATTTCCTGATGCGGATTTCACGAAATTTCTGCGAATTTACGTCATTTGCGATGTTTTCGTACTTCGACTTCGTTATATCCGTCGAAATTGGGTGTCTGGGATAAGAAAATACATTCAATATAAGCGAAGCTACGTTGTAACCGTATTCGTTGTATCCAGAAAGTTCCAAGTAATAAATAAGAACAACTCTGGCAAGGAATTTTAATTTCATTCGGCAAACGCGTTGTTCGCTGAAAGTGTGTTCGTTGTACGCGTGTTTCGCTGTTAAGGACGAATATAACCGCCAAGAGACGTGTATAATAGGAACACCGCGTTACAACAGCATCAGAGAGACTGATCATCTATCATATCAATGTGTTTCTCCGCTCCTAGATACTATCCCTCAAGTTGAAAAGTGTATTTCTGCATAATGCAGAAAGGAACACTCGGAGTCACTCGATTGGTAGGTAATTTTACGGATTTAACGGATGTCTTTGGTATATCAGGATTGCTTTTCATTGTAACTTTTTTGCATCAATGTTTATGACTTTATTTTTAAGTTTGAGTTTTATATTTTCTTAAAGTATGTTTTTCATTGTAAAGTGTAAAACTGCGCTATACAAATTCACAAGCTTATCTTCATTTTGCTAGGGAGCTACAGGACCCACTTGTGTAATGCCCCTGCTGTCTGTGCGATCTCTGACTTGCCCTTCCAACACGGACATTTCATCTTTCTTGTCCTGGCAGTACAGTTCATTTCAGTAGGTAGATTATCGTCCCCGGACACAATGCGTATAGGGGACTTAGATGGAAAATAGCCGTTGAATTAAGATGTCATGATGCTGAAGCTTGAGGCAGGATGAAGTAGAAGATCGTGTTGCTGGAGTAGAATCGCTAGAAGATGGAGCGCACGAAGCCGCTGCGACAACAGGAAGGAAATCACGATGAAACAGTAGTTGTAAGAAGTCAGGCTATAGTAAGACGCGCAGGAGGCAGTAAGATGTCGAGCTGATGAAAGGGAGCCAAAAAGGTCGCCAAGAAGGTCCGTAAAGAGGAGTGCCGATAGGGCTGCAAGGAGGTGACCAAGCATAGGCCGCGTGAGGGTTGGAAGGCAGACGCGAGGAGCCGCTGGCGGTGAATCACCTGTTGTCCGGAGGTAGCCACTCTCCACAGGGGACCCCATGTCGCCCAATCGTAGGAAAAGAAGGTGGGCAGCCGAAGACCAGGCAAGCGAAGACAAAGCGAGGAGGGCCCTTCCGCGCAAAGTGCACGCCGCCTAGCCAGGGGAGCCCAAAGTGAAGAAAATGGAGGTTGAAGGGTGAAGCGGAGTGTCGTATCGGAATCACCCACAGGCAGGAACGGCGGTTCGACTTCTGGACTGCCACCCACGGAACGGTGCGTCCTCATCTCCGCACGCCGCCATGACCATGGGTCTGAACGCATCTCCTAGAGGTGGCCCCGCAGGAAGCAAAGCCGCCCAGACATTGGACTCCCGTACGTCTCGACCTCAGAATGGCAAGCACTGCGGAAAAGTCCTCTGACAGAGCGGAAAGCGCCACTGCGCAGAGCAGGACTGCCACCCCTGCTCAGACGACGAACGCCGCGAGAATTCCTGGCAGTAACTGTAGATTATAGTCACACGACACCGAAGCGTATAGGCGACTACTGGTCACATTATTCTGACACCAGCGAACCAGTTGATGGTAAGGGGAAAATAATATGGTCACATATTGGCCAATCCGGGATTCGAACCAGGTACCTTTCGGTTACTAGTAAGACGCTCTACCAACTGAGCGACCCGGATCCTGAAATGGCAGTAGTGGGTCTACCGTTCTTCTATTGAGCCGGCGGCCCTAACTTTTGACGCAAACCCCGAGATTACATTACATTACACGATTATTGCTTTAGGTCCAGCGGACTCTTCCGAGCCAAATCAGGACCGCACCCCGAGGTTAGTTAGTTAGTTAGATATTCATTGCTTACAGGGTCCAGCGGACTGCAAAGAGCCGAATCTGGACCACAAAATCAAGACCACAACTTCGCTGAAAGGGGACTCACCCCTGATCCGCATAAAAGATCTGCCGAAACAACCCTTGAGGTAACGCTGAAGGCACTCCACCAGCCGGACACTTTACAATAAAGACATCCCACGCAGGGGACGCTGAGGCTATACTCTAATTTATTGAACCCCCGTCTACATAAACAAAATAGAATACAAACATTATAAAATATCAACGAAACACATACATATAAAATGCCTACATTGCCAAATAATAACATAAATAGGAAGCCCCAGTGACCACCTGGCAGAAAGCGTCCAATATTCCTAAGCTGATCGAACAGACCTCACACACAAATGAGAAGTTTTGTCCCAGAAGAGTTTTCAAAAAAAAAAAAAAAAAAAAAGGTAGGCGACTGGTCTAGCGAAAAAGAAGATAGGCGTGGTATAGTAAATTGATAAAACAGAATAGGAATAAGAAAGAACAAAGGAGAAAGACAACGACAGTGGGAATTTAAAGCACTAAATTTCCAGAAAGTGGGGATACTATTTACACTGAAACCCCCGGCACAAGACAGATAATGATAATCCCATTAAAGTCAGTCATTCTATAAACCATAAACCAGCATCATGATAATTCTGATAACCCGGACGACGTAGTTACAGTGGGTCTGTTTTTGTACTTCTGTTGTGTCGGTGTTTGTGTGTGTGAGAGAGAGAGAGAGGGAGAGAGAGAGAGAGAGAGAGAGAGAGAGAGAGAGAGAGAGAGAGAGAGAGAGAGAGAGAGAGAGAGAGAGAGAGAGAGAGAGAGAGAGAGAGAGAGAGAGAACCGCCGCAAGCAGAATTCGTGCTTCGCAAGTTTTTTGATCTACAATTTTTTTTCCATTGTTTTGTTGACAAAGAAACTACGTTTCAACACGTCAACTTTGTGTCTTTGAGTAGTTTATGTACAATTTCATGTATGTTCATTACTTTAAGAGTGGTCGGTCATCTTCTCAATCATCCACGAGAAGTGACTGAGATAGGGAACTGTGATTGTAGTAGTATGAATGTGTTGAAAACGATTAAATATGATAATAGCGTGCATGAATATGTATTTGATAAGATTTATTAATGTGTTGTTTTTTTTAATCGCTAAGGGGTGATTCTGTAGTGTTTGAACTTGTGATAACCTGCATTAGGACTAAAAACCTGTTTTCACAGGACCAGCTTAGTGAAAGCTGTGCCTGTCTACTTTTCCAATCCTAGGATCTAGGTCTATTACAAATTCAATAGCACTGTCTACACACACACACACACACACACACACACACACACACACACACACACACACCACACATACTCACACACACACACACATACAAACACCTACGCACATGCCCACACCCACAAGTCAGCTGAAGTCAAGCCGTTCGAAGACGTGGTAAAGTTAGACCAGATAAACATTTAGCAATAAATTCTCTATATTATATATTGCACAAGGTCAAGTGGTCTCGTGGTGCAGTGGATAAGTCGCCGGTTTCTTATGCCGAAGGTCGCGGGTTCGATTCCCGCAAGGGGCGAACGTATGTGACTTAGGTACGAGACTATTGAGGTCACCGAGGGTTTTCTTCGGGCACTCCGGTTTCCTCCCTCCCTTCAATAATGGTACAGGACGCAGTCAATATAAAAATTTCAAAATCAAAAATTCGATTTTCTTTCCGCCACCTGTTCGAGTGATGGATGTGTATTTGGTGTGTGTGAGGGTGGATGAGACAGGTGAGCGTGTATGTTGGTAAAGATCGCCGCGCATTGAGCCTGATTGATTTGGGGAAAGGCGCGTATATAGCATCCTGTATTATTATTATTATTATTATAATAATTGCAGAGAAGGGAGATAAGTCTCATGTCATTCCCAGAATAGCAGCTAATTTCAAAGTCTGCCCGGTCAGGAAAGAGGGAAACTATCGACAATGCTATCTACCTTACTTATTGTTCGATATGAATGACCGTGCTTTGACAGTCCGTTGCTTTTAAACTAAAGCCTATTTCCAAGCAGATTTATCTGATAATTAATGGGAGTTACAAACCGATTTTCTCACCCGAACATTTCGTGGTAATGGAAAAAAGGTTAAGCTGAGTTCACCCAAATTTAACCTAACAATTAGTTCAGTACGAAACCAACTATAATTCCTGCCATACTGCGTGTCAGTGATTTATGAAAACTTGATGCTATCTCGATTGGTGTATGGCTCGGCAATCTGCAATACTCTGTAAAAATTCCACTATCACGATCGTTGAACTTTCTAAGGTTGTTCGTAGTCTACTAACGGACAAGTTGCACTGTCAATGAAAACAATAACAATGTTTTTTGTTCAGCCACAGATTTAAACTTACATCAGATTCAGTTTTAAATCCTATATAATTCAGCCAATCGGGGCAAATATATGTTATATATTCTATGTGTATTAATAATTACTATAGAATACAACAAATATGGAATGATAACAAAGCACAAAACTTCTAGGAGATATGTCGAAAAACTTGTGTAATATACAGTGCGATGGGTAATAGTGTGAGATAGCAACGAGAAGAGAGAGAGAGAGAGAGAGAGAGAGAGAGAGAGAGAGAGAGAGAGAGAGAGAGAGAGAGAGAGAGAGAGAGAGAGAGAGAGCATTCACGCATTTGCCAAGCTGTTCATATTGTTTTTTGCTGATGACTTGGCTTAGCTGTCTTGTTCGCAAGCAGGATTGCAAACTCAACTAGACATAGTCAACCAAATGTGCCAGGAATTAGGGCTGACTAAAAACACCAATAAGAGTAAAGTCGTGGTTTTTAGACATCGAGGATTTCTTGGGAAGAGTGAAAAATGGTTTGTTCAGGGAAATGAGCTAGAAGTTGTAAACAGCTACGTGTACTTAGGCTTTACCTTTACAACTGCAATGAGCCTCAATTGAAGTACAAATCAGCTGGCATTACATTACATTACATGATTATTGCTTTAGGTCCAGCGGACTCTTCCGAGCCAAATCAGGACCGCACAACCCCCAATCCGCAAAAAAGATCTGCCAAAACAACCATAGTGGTAAAACTGAAGGCTCTCCACCAGCCAGTCACTTTACAATAAAGACATCCCACGCAGGGGACGCTGAGGCTATACTCTAATTTATCGAACCCCAGTTTACAAAACAAAATAGAACACAAACATCATTATAAATTATGAACAAAACACATACATATAAAATGCCTACATTGCTAAATAATAACATCATAGGAAGCCCTAGTGACCACCTGGTAGAGAGCGTCCAATATTCCTAAGCTGATCCAACAGACCTCACACACAAACAAGGAGTCTTGTCCCAGAAGAGTTTTCAAGAAAAAAGGTAGGTGACTGGTCTAGCAAAGAAGAAGATAGTATAGCAGATTGATAGAACAGAGCAGGAATGAGAAAGAACAAATGAGAAAGGCAGCGACAGTGGGAATTTAAAGCACTATATTTCCAGAAAGTGGGGATACTATTTATACTGAAACCCCCGGCACCCCAACGGGGGGAATCAGCTAGCAATAAAATGGTAAAAGGTTATGTTTGGAGTGCTCAGAGCTCATAATAGTTTTGATGCTTTAAGAAGACAAACATTCTTTAAGATATGTGACACGATGATTCAACCTATACTCTTATACGCATCAGAGATATGGAGCTTGTTAGTCAAAAGAGATCCAATAGAAAATGTATTTGCATGTAAAAGGTTCCTGAATGTAGCATTAAGAACCCCAAACAAACCTGGGAAGACACCCATTAAGATTAAATGGTTATATTAAAGCCTTGATATACTGGTTCAGACTGTTGAGGATGGACGACACTCGGCTTCCAAAGCAAGCGTATCGCATGATGTGTATGTACCATGGACAATAATGGGTAACATAACTAGGTATCTGAATTGAGATCTCGTTTGGAAAGAACTAGCTTTGCCTTCGCACGGCTGTCTTAGTGTGTAGGTAGTGAGAAGAAGCTTATTTATCAATTTAAACAGACTCATGGGCATCAACGAACAAGACTGTAATGCAGTAACAGATCCAGTCAGTATAGGCAGACCAATTTGAAAACAGAAATTTACTGAAGGATTTTGGAGACTTGTTTGTGTGATTGAGGTTAGGTATTAGTAACCTGAAAGTACACAAGACCGGAGACGTTACACAGTGGGTGTCCACAGACTGTCCTTTCTGCCCAGGTGCTGAAGAAATTGAGCTGCAAATGTTGTAAGTTTGTTATATGTATAACAGAGGTGCTGAAGAAATGGAGCTTCAACTGTTGTAAGTTTGTTATATGTATAACAGACTTCATCTAAATACATTAAAAGAGGTGAATGTTTTCAATCAGGAAAGACATTTGTTCAGATGATGGCATACATGGATGAAAGAATGATCAGGCAGGCTGCATGGTTTATTTATAAATGTTTTCAAATGAGAGACAGAGACAGCAACAGTTTAAGTCTCCTCTCTGAAAATCCTTATCGGGAAGAGAGGGGACTATAAACTGATTTAAAAAAAAAAAAAAGACAGCAACGAGCATTAGGCAGGAGGCTGTACACATTAAATATTTTGTCGTGTCTGGAAGACGTGAGTGGATAAGTCAATATGAGAGAGAGAGAGAGAGAGAGAGAGAGAGAGAGAGAGAGAGAGAGGAGAGAGGGAGAGAGAGAGAGAGAGAGAGAGAGAGAGAGAGAGAGAGAGAGAGAGAGAGAGAGAGAGAGTGAAAACCAACCAAGTCAAGGGAGACTACTGCAGAACGTAGTTCAAAACAGACAAGATTACGTTGTATACCTCGCAACATTCAATTTCATAATAAAACATGCAACATTACTATGTTTTATGTACAGTAAAATTATCAGTACTCTGTAAAGCCTGACAATAAAAATAACAAACTTTGCACTTGATCATTTATTTAAGATTCAAAGAAACAATTTGCTTTCACCAACAGCATAGTACCATAGCTCTTATGTAGTAACCATTAAGCAATGCACATTTCTCCTATACATGAAGACATTATTGACAAAAAACATCTGTTCAATCGTTTTATTTCAATAACACACCACACACACACACGCACGCGCACATACACACGCTCGCACACACTCAAAATTATTTTGAACACACCCTCATATGCATGTGCTCTCATCAAAATGCAATCATCACTATAGAAGACGCATCATGATTTGCCATCTTTTCTATCACCTTGCTGCTTGGCTGATCTTGCAAACGTCTGAAAATAAACAGATAAAACCACAAAAACATTATAATCAAAATATAATCAAAATAACTGTCATTAAAGTTTTGAAGATTTGCAATAATCTGACAATTTTTTCTATGTACACATAACAGAGATTATGAAAAGTACTAATAGGCAGCGCCTAATGTGATACAAAATCCTCTTGGGCGACCTAACCCTTGTAGCTGACTTGCCTGACTTGGGACCTTTTTTTTTGCTGCTGACCAATTTTATTTTCAATGATTATTTCAAGTTCTACCAAACTGCAAAATGTCTTCTGTTATTTTTTGTGAATGGCGTTAACAACAATACTGCGAAAGGCTGTGGGTGAATAGCTTTGCATTAGATACTAGCCCTGTGAGCGAGTTTGGCTTTTAGCACCCTGTGGAAGTCAACGACTGTCTACATTCAAAGATAGGATCTTTAATCACAGGTTCTCAGCATCATGAATTCCTGTGATGCTTCCATGTACCGAACAAAACTGACCACAGCCATGGGATTTCCTTTGAGTGCAAAATCGTGTCTTTGATGGCTTCACACTGCCTGTTTATCTGTCTCTAACGTCACAAAATACTGAAATATTGCTTTATACATTTATTTATTCATTTAGTTACTTTCTTACTTTTTTAAATTTAACATTTATTTACATTGTTAGGGATACCAAATAAAACTGATCACAGCCATAGGCACTTCCATTTGAGCAACCACAGTATTTTTTTTTATAACTGTCTCTAATATCACAACGAATTTATTTGTATTTTTGTATCTATTTCTTTATAATATTGTTAAATGTAAAAAAAATAGGACTGACCACAGCTATTGGCTTTCCTTTGAGCACAAACGCGTTGGTGTCTCGGACAGCTTTCACTGCCTGTTCGTCTGTTCCTAACGTCACAAAAGCCTGCCCCTTCATGCGTCCTTCCTTCATCAGGCGGATGTCAAATCTGAAAATTGCATTGCTGTAGATGAGAACATGAGTGTGTAAAGTTACAGCTTCTAAGACGGTTTAAAATGATGTCTTCTCCAGCTATGAATGGTTGCCTGGCTCTCTTCATAACCAGAAATAATAAAGCCACAGAACTGTATATTATACCATACCTCCATGGATAAAGTAGAGAGAGGGAGGAGAAAGGCACAACCATTACAAATGCTGGCCCTGAGAAAATCAAGGTCTCCAACGCATCTTTCCCCTATCCCTATGACCGAACAGTTACAGGATTAAAATTATGTGGCTAAAGTTATCGTAAGAATAATGAGAATTAAAAAAACAAAACAAAAAACAACAACAACTTACATGTTCTTTTCAGTTTCATCATCCCAGTTGACATAGCGACCAAATATCCAGTGAATGTCCTGTGCAATAAAAATGAAGAAGCAATGAAGGGAATATTATATTAGCAAAAAAAAGTTAAAAGTGACACATACAAACTTAAATAAATCATATTATTTGCTAAAGTGTATATTAGGTCAACCTTTTTTTTTTTAAAAGCAATGAAAATAAAATAAATAACCTAAACAAAAGGACAGTTTTCCCTACCTCCTCTGTGACCTGTTTAGCCAGATTCTTGATGTAGAGACGTCGACTAGGCTCCCCTTCCTGGTAATTGCGGAATATGCTAATCAAGTCCATCTCTGTTGAATAAGAAAACGAAATACAAATTACTGTGAGATACATAAGCCAAAATATTTGTCTTATTTTATTGGTCTGAAGAGCTGCTCAAGGCGCTGGCCAATACAGGAACTTACTAAAGCCCACAGTACACCCACTTGTTGCCTCACCACCCACACAACTGAGCACAACTCTTGGCAACCGGAGGTATGGGGAGAAGGGACCTGGTGCTTGCTGGCACTCACCCATCTAGCATATGAGCTTCAAGATCTTGAAAGTCCATGAAACAGAGTGCATGTATGCACAGACTAGACCTCAGTTTATGCTCTCATCTGAACGAAAGTATTCATATATATATATATATATATATATATATTTTTTTTTTTTTTTTAAATCTGCTTTGATTAGTATGAATTCGAAATTTAAGTTTGTATTTAAACATATCCGTCATAACTGCTTGGTCCCAGATGTAATAAAATGAACACAAGTATGTGCCTAAATCAAAATTCAGTACACCGATCCCAAATGAAAATGTCCATTTCTGGGCAATCTGCCATGTAAGTACTCCTTCATGAAGCAGACTTCAATTGGTGTTACTGTATACTTTTGATAAGAAAATACCTTTGCGAGAGAGTCGCCCATGACGTAACTCTGACTTGGAAATGAACTTTGTTTCTGCCCAGCCTTCTTCCTTCTCTTCCTCTTCCTTTTCCTCTGATGGCTGAAAAAGGAATGAAACATAAAAACTGAATAAACAAACCATCTTTCACTCAATAAAAGAAACGCTCTTGGGTATTAAAAAAAAAAAAAGATTGTAAACTTCTTAATTTCCATCAAACTTAAAAGTGGTAAAAATAACAGCAATCAAAGTTTAAAATATAATATAATATGTCCACTTACTTTTTATGACTCATACCAAAAGGCAAGATGAGCGGGAAAAAAATAAAATAAAATAAATTAAATTTGACTAAAAAACAGGACTCCAGACAAAACATTATATTCCCACAGAATTCGTGCAACCAAAATATTTTTTGGGAATAACTACAGTTATCAATTGCTCTAATCTTCCATATTTTCTTCACATAGATCTTTCACCTTGAGTCCGTGAAAATTGTGAGAGAATTTTGCTTTTTAACTTAATGCATCCTCCCCCTCCTTCTCCCTCCATCCATATCATCATCATCATTATTCAAACAATTATTATTCTTATTCAAGGTACATTTTTTAGTTCTTTTAAACACAAAGCTACAAACACCTTACTACATCCTAAGCTTACTAATGTAAGAAAACTCACCTTAGATACAGGAGTAATAATGCCAAATCCACTAGACTGAGGAACATCATCTGATGGAGTTGGTATGTCTGTTGTTGATGTTGATGCTGCTGCTGCCATTTCCTTGGCAACGTCTGCTGCAGTTTGCTTTGATGTGCCCTCTGTTGCGACTGGTTTTGCAAATAATAAATGATTTTAAAAAATTGAACGGAACTTCTTGAGTCATCCCTACATGTGCAACACAATACAGTAAACAAAAGATCAGATCCCACAACCCATCCACTATTCAAGCACGGTTATATAGTCCAAGCTGTACTTTGACATATTTCTAAACTAAAGTCTCCAGCTGCTAGGATATGTTTAACTTTAAGATAAGATTTTATATCAATGCAACATGAATTTGCCAGACTTGACAGGCCATAACAAAAAGTTATAGAAAACTGCATCAACATCAAAAGCAGTTTCAGATAAAAACAGGGAGATCCAAAAACTAAAATAAAAGGATAGAACTTGCCTTAATAACAAGTCAGAAAATTGAACAAAAAAGAATAACTTAATATAAAACAAGTTTATAAAATAAGTTAAATAAGTTCATTAATCCAAATGTCACAATTTCAATCATAAATAAGGTCACACTTACCTGATAATGGAGGTAGAAACATGTCATAAGGATTTACATCCTGTGGAATACCTGAGGGCATCACTGGTGGAGGAGGGACTGGAGGAGGAACAGGAGGAGGCACTACTCTTTCATTCATGGCACTAGGCAAACGTAGCTGAATTTTGCGATGAGCTCTTCCATCCCCTTCCTGCTCAAAGAATTCTGCCAGGGGCTGAGATGGCGCTTGTAAGTGAGTCTCAGGGGCCTGCTGGAAAGGCTGGAACATACTCATCGCGAGGCGTGCTCGCTTGCGAATCTGACTTTTGCTATCCTTGGTTGCTTTCCTCTTCTTGGGGATTGTTTCTTCTCCAGATCTGAGGAGATGTAGAAAAAAAAAACAAAAATGAAATATTGGGAAGGGATGAAGGACACAAACAAACACCACAAAATAGCACACAGCATTAAATATAAACACATGATTGATTGATTGATGCTTTAGGTCCAGCGGACTCTTCCGAGCCAAATCAGGACCGCACAACCCCCCGATCCGCATAAAAGATCTGCTGAAACAACCCTAGTGGGAAAACTGAATGCCCTCCACCGGCCAGTCACTTTACAATAAAGACATCCCACGCAGGGGACGGCTGAGGCTTTACCCCAACTACTCGAACCCCCGGTTACAAAAACAAAATAGAATACAAACATCATTATAAATTATACAACAAAACATATACATATAAAATGCCTATATTGCTAAATACTAACATCATAGGAAGCCCTAGTGACCACCCGGCAGAAAGCGTCCAACACTCCCAAGCTGATCCAACAGACCTCATACACAAACAAGGAGTCTTGTCCAGGAAGAGTTTTCAAGAAAAAAGGTAGGTCATTGATCTAGCGAAGAAGAAGATAGTATAGCAGAGTGATAGGACAGAGCAGAAATGGGAAAGAGTAAATGAGGAAGACAGCGACAGTGGGAATTTAAAGGAAGCCATTGTATCATTATATAAATAATAGGAAGCCCTAGTGAGCACCCGGCAGAAAGCGTCCAACACTCCCAAGCTGATCCAACAGACCTCATACACAAACAAGGAGTCTTGTCCAAGAAGAGTTTTCAAGAAAAAAGGTAGGTCATTGATCTAGCGAAGAAGAAGATAGTATAGCAGAGTGATAGGACAGAGCAGAAATGGGAAAGAGTAAATGAGGAAGACAGCGACAGTGGGAATTTAAAGCACTAAATTTCCATAAAGTGGGGATACTATTTATACTGAAATCCCCGGCACCCCAACGGGGGAACAAAAAAGGACACAGCATTAAACATAAACACATCTGATAATGATATAACAAAAAAAGGACACAGCATTAAACATAAACACATCTGATAATGATACTAAATAAACCGTACAACACAAACTGTTCTAAAAACAAAGAGATTATTAATTATTTATTTATTATTAATTATTTATTTATTTATTTAATGGTTCTTGTATAGCGCTTTTCCAGCTCAAGATGCTGGCCAATACAGGATCTAACTCAAGCTGCCCAATGCGCCCACTTGCAATCTTTGGGCACATAGTCTGACGCACAGACAACTAAGCACAATCCTGGGTGTCCACGGATGGTGAGCAAGGGACCTAGTGCATGCAGGATGCATTTGTGAAGCTGGCCACCTGGACACGAGCATCAGGATCTTTAAAGTCCATGTGATGGAATTCGTGCACTGATTAGACCTCGGTTTATATACTCTCATCATGCAGCATTATATAAATAATAGAAAAATCAATTCAAAGCCCTTTTTGTTTTAAGTTGCATGGTTTCAACACATACACAGCCCCATGTTTTAAAAAAACAACTAGAAGGGCAAAGAACATTAGACTAACATGATCCATATAGAACTTGTAATATTTGACATAAAAATGAGTGCCCAGAAAAGACAAAAAAACAACGGGTGGCATTAAAAAAACATAAGAGCTTATTATGCCCTGAATAGTGATGGTGCCCATGACTGATTAGACTCACACACAAATATATCTACATGTGATGATTCACACAAAAGCTTACACATGCTCGCACTCCCACCCCACTCATACATACAATCTCCGTGTATCTACAATAACAGAGAGTCTTCTAACCTTTTTATCTCAGTATCACTTTCCAGTTCTGATTCTTCTGTACTGGAAACAGACATCTCCTCAGTCTCCAATCTGTCTTTATAGCTGGCAACCACACTCGTGTCAGGACCCTGTGTAACAGAAAATTAAATATTGCAGCACAGGCAAAGACTACCATACAAGTTAAACAAAATTACTATAAAATAAAACAGAAAATAAATTAAATTAACAAAATCTCTTAAATCTTTTAGAACGTCCTATGAATGAGATAGACGCTGTATTACTAGTTTCTCATTCACAAACCGGAAAGCAAAGAAACAAAACTAACCACAGGCGGCTGAGCAGTGACAGGACCAAATGGTGCAGGCAGGTCCATCTTGTTCATTAGATGCAGCACCTGAAAATTGCAAACAAATATTACGGTTGCCTTTTGTACAAAAATATAATAGCTGTATTCATTTTTCAGCTTCCTTCACTTTTATTTCCTCAGCTTTCCATTGGCATTATTTTCTCAGATTGTGTTTGTAATTTTGTGATTGCCATTATCACTTTACTGATTTTCTTGCCACCTTGGCATTTAAAAGCTGAACAAAGTTTTCTTGCATTTTATCATCTACAAAGATTTGATACTAACACCTCAGTGGTAAGTTTTAATTTCATTTACTACTGCTGCCTTTTTCTCACTTGTACATAAAACTTGGGACAGGCTGCCAATGCGTTACTGATGTTAGCCAGTATGGAAGGGGACGGTGGCGGATACAGATAGTATAGGCGTCTTCGTCTTGGGTACTTCAACCTGCAAACAATAGCATAAATTAAACATCCAAGTTTCCTGCATAAATAAAACTGACATCCACATACAAATGTGCCAACAAACCACATAAGGTAAAAAGTCTAGGAAGTCTAGTCTAAGCGCGAATTGGGTTATATAAAACTGATACATTCCATGCATAATGTATATTATTATTATATAATATAACCTTTGATAATATTTCGTTTCTGATTACATTCACTCATTGTTCTATCAGTTCAAACAAACAAACAATCAGATTTATTCAAACACAAAATTTTATTAGCATATTTTCAACCTCAGAATAATTTGCGAGAAATACCTACAGCACCAATAACATCTATATTATGTGTTTGTAGACTTCAAGAAAGCGTTTGACTGAGTTTGGCATGCAGTTCTATGGGCAACCATGAGACTGTACAACATCAGCCCCAACATTATTGAAATCATCAAAAACCTGTATGACAAGGACACAAGTGCAGTCCTTCACAAAAGTGCCATTGGGAACTAATTGGCTCAGAACAACAATCGGCGTTCGTCAAAGATTCCTACTCTCTCCAACACTCTTCAACATCTTTCTTGAGAGCATCATGTCAGATGCCCTTACAGATCATGAAGGTACAGCCATCATAGGAGGTAGAGCAATCTCCAATCTTCGTTTTGCGGATGACATTGATGGATTGGCTGGAGAGGAACAAGAACTTGAACAGCTGGTACAGAGGCTTGACACCACCTCCATATCCCTTTAGAATGGAAATACATGCAGAGAATTACCAAAATGATGACCAACAACACCAATGGCATCAACACAGACATCAAAGTTCAAGGCCAATCCTTCAACACGGTGCACAGCTTCAAATATTTAGGAGCAATTGTATCAGACAATGGGTCCAAACAGAAAGTCCTCTCCAGGATAGCACCAACAACTGCTGCTTTAACTAGGTTGAAGCCCATTTGAAAAGACAGGACCATCAGTCTACACTTCAAGGTAAGGTTGCTGCGATCCCTTGTCATCTCCACCTTCCTATACTCTTGCAAAACATGGACCCTCACTGCAGACCTACAACGAAGAATTCAAAGCATGGAGGTGAGGTGCTACAGAAGACTTCTGGGCATTTCCTATACCCAGCACATCACCAATGACGAAGTCCGACAGACCATCACATAAGCCATTGGATAACACGATGGCATGCTCACAGTGGTGAAGAAACTGAAACCCCGATGGTATGGCCACATCACCAGATCACCAGGCCTTGCAAAGACCATCCTTCAAGGTACAGTGCAAGGAGGCAGAGGAAGAGGGAGACAGAAAAAGAGGTGGAATGACAACCATTGAGAATGGTCTGGTTTGACACTGAGTGAAGCCATGAGGGCTGCTGAGGACAGAGAAAGATGGAGTACGTTGGTTAAATGATCATCTGAGGTGGCCCAACGACTTTCGATTTACAGGATAGAATAGGAAACATTATAAGGCTAGAATTAAAATCAAATCAACATTCATAAATAATTATTGTTGAAAAAGATACTTAAGAAATCATATGACAGTCCATTCTCACCCCCATTGGTGAAATGAAACATCAAAGATGTCTGTGTTTAGGTCATCCTCCTTTTCCTGGTCTTCCTTCTTCTCCTCTTCTGATTTCTGTTCTTTTCTGCAATAAAATCACAGAAGTTGAGAATTAAAAAGGTATAATATTTACTAACATAAATTATTACTACTACGCTGAATAGTATTTTATATAACTCACAACTTCACAAATAGCTGAATCCCATGCGCCCAACACACAAACACAAACAAACACTTGCAAGTACTCAAGGATTATGTATAAAATATAATGTTTAACTCATGAGGCTTGTATGGCATGTTATAAAACACTTTGTTGTTTGAACTTCACCCCTACCCCTAACTCATCTCTCTCTTTCTCCCTCTTCCCCCTCAACCCCCCCCCCCTCCTGCCTCCTCTCAAGTTTCTACTCTATAAAACTATTGTCCTCAAAGTTGGTGCTATTTTTTTTCCAAAATTTGGTGCAATTTCCATGTATTCTTTATGATGGACACACTTTTGTTTTGGATGGTGGATGCAATTTTCATGACATGAATACCTGCATACAGGGACACACAATTTGTAAGTGTAGTGTTATTCTTAGTTCCTGTGATTTTACGTGAAGTGTACAGTAATAATGTTCACTATCAACTGACCGTGTGTCTGGCTGTGAGTCATCCACAGTTGGATAGTGATGAGCATCACGACTGCGAGCAACTTCAACCACTAGCCGACATCCCAACACCTCCACCTGATGCAATTTATTCAGCACCTGCAACATATTATTTTAAATAAAGCAATTAAAGAACAAGTGTTATGAACTTAGGCTAAATTTAAACTGACGCCATTACAAGTCAATAACTTTGGATTTCAATGGACAAATCATCCAGCTAGTCGTGTCTAAGCAACAGAGAGAGGTATGACTGAGAGAGGCATAACAGAGAGAGGTATGTCTCACCCCAAAACTTTATGCACAAAACATACTTCTTATATGCAAGTTGCAACCAAAGAGCAAGTGTTATGAACTTATGTTAAACTTAAACTGAAGCCATTACAAGTAAATAACTTTAGATCCAGTGGATAAATCATCCAGCTAATCGTGTCTAATCAGCAGAGATGTTTGACTATGAGAGAGGCATAACAGAGAAAGGCATGTCTCACCCTACAATTTTATGTACAACGCAAGTTGCAACTGTATGTTAAATTTGTAGATGAAGTCTATGTGAAACTGCTCTAATAAAAACTTGCCAAAGGCAAAATCTTAGGTTTACCTGTGTTGCTACATCAGCATTGGGAAATTCTGCAAATGCTGTGTGTTTCTGGAACACAAAATTATTGGAAAAATATTTTGCATCAATGCAAAATGTATACTGTAACTGTAAACAAAGAGTATAATATTAACCAGAGAGCTCACTCTTATATAGCGAGTACAAAGACGCCCGCGCGATTACCTCCCTTGCGTCTGGTAAGTATGGCTCGCTATGGCCTACTTGCAGTCTGTTCTAATGCAGACCTTTTGGGTTCTCCAAAAAATACTTTAAATATTTCTATGTGTGTATAAAGCCTGTATATAAAATATTGATTTTTATTTTAAGCAGTCGGTGAGTGAGACAAGACAGAAGACTAGTGAGTGACTTCCTCCCCAATCTAACAGATAGCAGAGAACTATCGCCCAGTGTCCTTGACCTCAGTCGCCTGTAAACTATTAGAGCATATCATCTGCCACCACCTTCACGAGCACTTTGAACAGCACGGAGTGCTATCCAGCCGCAACCATGGCTTCAGGACCGGCCACTCATGTGAAACCCAGCTGCTCACCACCATGCAGGACATCCTGTCGTCACATGATGCAGGCCACCAGACGGACGTCGTCATACTCGACTTTAGCAAGGCGTTCGACACAGTACCGCACAGCAAGCTACTCCACAAGCTGGCCCACTACGGTGTGCGGGGCACTGTCCACACCTGGCTGACCAGTTTCCTGACCAAGCGGACGATGAGGGTGGTACTGGAGGGGGAGACATCTGAAGAGGTAGAGGTCGAGTCCGGCGCCCCACAGGGTACAGTGCTCGGGCCGTTATTGTTCCTATGCCATATCAACGACTTGCCGGACACCGTGAAGTCTACTGTCAGAATGTTTGCGGACGACTGCCTGCTGTACCGCCAGATCTGCTCCTTCCAAGACCATCTTGAATTACAGGTCGACCTCAAGAGCTTAGAAGTGTGGGCCGCCCAGTGGGGGATGAGATTCAACGCGCACAAAATGCTACGTACTCTCCACCAGATCCAAGTCTCACTTCTTCTATAGCCTCGGAGACACCATCCTCCAACAGGTCGAGCAGAACCCCTACATTGGCATCCAAATATCAGCAGACCTCAAATGGGGACCACACATCACCAGCCTATGCAAGAGGGCAGGATCTACACTTGGCTTCCTACGCCGGAACCTTCAGAACTGCCCACAAGAGTGCCGTCGCCTTGCCTACATCGCTCTTGTTAGGTCCACCCTTGAGTATGGGTCGGTGGTATGGGATCCCTACTACAAACAAGACATTGAGAGACTTGAACGCATCCAACGCCTGGCTGCGAGATTCATTACCAAGGACTACAAGTCCAGGGACCCAGGATGCATTGGCAGGATGCTCGAGTACCTCAAACTTCCCACACTCCAGGAATGCCGCCAGCAACTCCGGCTGATGATGCTCTACAAGATCGCCAATGGTCTTGTCCCCGCCTTACCCCCTGATTCCTTCCTCACTCCTGTGAGCGGCACTCGACGTAGGGTCAAACCCACAGTGTACGAGGGGTACGTGAACCAGAATATTTTACAGAGACAGGCAACCAACAATAGCCGCTGTTTCATGGCTCCTCCCTCCAAGACAGAGCAGTACAGAGGCTCGTTCTTCGTAAAGACAGTGATTGAGTGGAACAACCTCGACGATATCACCGTCACCATGCCCACGCCCAACGCCTTCTCAGCAGCGTTAGGGCGGCAGAAATTAGTGTGAACGACCCTGTGTTTTTATCAAGTTTTTAACTGTCTGGATTATAACCTTTTAAACAGACAGTGTACCCATCGCCTACATTTGGGCAAACACAGACTGTTAAACCCGCTAGGTACAGCAGCAAGAAGACCAGCTGAAGTGTAAATATGAGCAGGGACTGTTAAAGAATTTTCTTAGATGCGCACACCCTAAAACGTCACGTTGATAGTCGTCATCGGCTTCTGTGGCGCACCCGCCAATCAACATCCATAGGCGGGCTATCCAGATCCAGATCTAACGAAAAGAAAAGCTCTCAGTTTCAATACTAACCTGTCGGTATCCTTTGGAAATCAAAAGAATGATTTTCCAGCACAGCATTCCTTGACTGATGAATTGGTACATTTAATTGCACTGCACCAAGTTTTACACTTAAACTTCTTTCTCGGCGGTTCTAGCTCCACTGACCTATATTTACTGGTATCCATGGTTGAAGCCATGTTGGCTTACCAGACCGAAGGGAAGTAACTCTAGCGAAAAACTCGCAAAATTACTGAAGTGTTCTCTCTGGTTAATGTTATACTCTGTGGTGTAAATAAATATTTCACTCAGTGTTATCTAGAGATAGATTCACAGATTAGTTTAAATTAAAAAATACACATTTTAACAAGATACCATACCGATATAAAGAAGATAATGATTGAATAAACCAATCATAAATGTTTAAAAATAAAAATAACAGACTAACCAATGGCCCCTTGTTGCCCATGACTCTCACTCGAACTGCGCCAAAATGTTGCAAGAAATCCTCCTTCTCCTCCTTGGTCAGTGAAGATGGTAAGTGACGAAATAAAAGAGTGCTTCCCTTCATCCTGAAAATTAGTAAGGTACAACTGAAATTTAGTGTAAGGAATAAAAATAAGAATTATAAGCAATAGACAATACACCGTTATTACTAATTACAACTGAACTATTAGTCAAACATAATCAGCTATAACTAACAGTTCTGAGAAGATGAATAACTTAACTGCACTGATATAAATGATTGAACACTGTTGTCTACAAAGTAGTAGTGTCAGACTCTTGAAACCCTTGAAGTACCCATGCCATGGTACTCTTGAAACCAGTAGCAACTAAACTGCAAAACTAGAATAGAACTAGGGTTCTAGTAGAACCACAGACCCAGATTACTTACTTGTACGGTAGTACGCCCAAAAAGCTTATGATAAGACAAGAGTGAGAGATTGTGACTATATGGTTTTATATAAAAGTGAGAAATAAGAGACTTCGAAGCCTGAGGTACAACAAAGTCTAGTGCAACTGCAACTTTAGCATTATCGGCAACCAAGTCCAAACTCAACAGAATAACTGGTCAATTCTACAAAAATAACCGTTCACCTTGTTGATTAGATGAGACAGTAATTTGATCTTATTCAGTTTTGGGTTGCCTATGCGAACGGTCAAAAGTAGACAAAAATGAATGAAAATTAGAACTTCACACGCTTTTGTATTCTCCACACTTTCGATCTTACAGATACCGGAAGCACATACACGAAGAAAGATAACTCTTTTTTTAGGCCTCGTTCAAATTATTGTCTGCTAAGGGCGGTGAAAGCAACCAGTGATTAAAACTTTGTCCCCCCATTCCCTTGGGGGAAAAAAAATTAAGAAGAAGGAAAGTTATAACTAACTTCTTGGAATAAATGTGAATTTTTTTTTTGAGAGCTGAACAAGTGTCCTGTATTTCAGCCGTTCCTACTGGACAAATTATGTCCATTGTCATCCTATCCTATCCTATCCTATCCTGTCCCATAACCCGAAGGTCGTAAGGGCACCACAGATGATCGCTTAACCAGCATACTCCATCTTTCTGTCCTCAGCAGCCCTCATGGCTTCGCTCAGTGTCAAACCAGTCCATTCTCGAATGTTGTCCTCCCACCTCTTTTTCGGTCTCCCCCTTCTTCTACCTCCTTGCACTGTGCCTTGCAGAATGGTCTTTGCAAGGCCTGATGATCTAGTGACGTGGCCATACCATCGGAGTTTCCGTTTCGTCACCACTGTGAGCAGGTCATCGTGTTGTCCAATGGCTTGTGTGATGGTCTGTCGGACTTCAACGTTGGTGATGTGTTGGGTATAGGAAATGCACAGAAGTCTTCTGTAGCACCTCATCTCCATGCTTTGTATTCTTCGTTGGAGATCTGCTGTGAGGGTCCATGCTTCGCAAGCATATAGGAAGATGGAGATGACCAGAGAGCGCAGCAGTCTTACTTTGGAATGTAGACTGATGGTTCTGTCTTTCCAAATGGGCTTCAACCTTGTCAGGGCAGCAGTTGTTTGTGCGATCCTGGAGAGGACTTCCTGTCGAGACCCATTGTCTGACACAATGGCTCCTAAATATTTGAAGCTGTGCACTGTGTTGAGGGATTGGCCCTGTACTTTGATGTCCGTGTTGATGCCATTGGTGTTGTTGGTCATCATTTTGGTCTTCTCTGCACTTATTTCCATTCCATAAGCTCTGGAGGTGGTGTCAAGCCTCTGTACAAGCTGCTCAAGTTCTTGTTCCTCTCCAGCCAATCCATCAATATCATCCGCAAAACGAAGATTGGAGATTGCTCTGCCCCCTATGCTGACTGTGCCTTCGTGATCTGCAAGAGCATCTGACATGATGAGCTCTAGGAAGATGTTGAAGAGTGTTGGGGAGAGTAGGCATCCTTGACGCACACCGATTGTTGTTTTGAACCAGTTCCCAATGACCCTGTTATGGAGGACTGCACTGGTAGCCTTGTCATACAGGCTTTTGATGACTTCTATAATTTTAGGGCTGATGTTGTACACTTTCATGGTTGCCCATAGAGCTGCATGCCAGACTCGGTCAAATGCCTTCTTGAAGTCTATGAACACATGATATAGATGTTGTTGGTGCTGTAGGTATTTCTCACAGATTATTCTGAGGTTGAAAATCTGTTCAGTGGTACTTCGCCCTGCCATGAATCCTGCTTGTTCTTCAGCTATGATTTGTTCAGCTTGTGGTTTCAACCTGTTGAGTATTATTTTCAGGAGGACCTTGCTGGGATGGCTGATGAGGCTGATGGTGCGGTAATTTTCACACTCCTGAAGGTTACCTTTTTTGGGAAGAGTGATGACAAGCGACTGGGTCCATGGTGTAGGCCATTCCCCACTCTGCCAGATCTTGTTACAGATAATGGTGAGAGCATCAGTCATCGCTTCTCCTCCTGCTTGTAGCAGTTCCGCTGGTATGTTGTCCACTCCCGCTGACTTCCCTTTCTTCAGCGATTGCACTGCTGCCTCAACTTCTTCCCGGAGAATTGGGAGGATTTCTTCTTCTTCTCTGCTCTCGGGACATGCTAGAACTGATGGGTCTCCATTTGGTGTATGGTTGTAAAGGTCAGAGCAGTACTCTGTCCATCTGTCCAAGACTTCTTGTTCTTCTGTAAGGCAAATGCCAGACTTGCTTTGGATAGTGGAGACTTTGGGCTGTTTAACACTTGTCAGCCGCTTCACAGTCTGGTAGGCCTTCTTGCTGTTGTTTTTGTTCAGATTGTTCTCTATTTCCTGGCATTGATCTTCTATCCAGTTCTCCTTTGCTGTGCGCATGCCTTTTCGGATGTCATTGTTGATTTTTCGGTAGACATCAGCTCCCTGTGAGGTGTTCTTTTTCTTTTTTAACTCTCTTCGTTTATCACACAGATCCAAAAGTTCAGGTGTGATCCACGGCTTCTTCTTTGGTCGGTGCTTGCCAAGGATCTCAGTGGCGGCATCTGTTACAGCTGAGTTGAAGGTATTGGTCATGGTGTTGACATCTACTTCGCCTGCCCCCAAAATAAGCAGTGGTGCAAATTTCCCTCCAATTGTGGCCTGAAATATTTTTGCCACCTCCGGGTCTTGCAGTTTGTCCAGGTCGAACTTCAGCCTAGTGCACTTTGCTGTATTTACTCTCTTCAAATGGAGCCGGAAAGACATCATCACAAGATCGTGGTCACTTCCAATGTCTGCTCCTGGAAAAGTGCGTGTCCTGCCAATGTTGATGCTTGATCTGAAGCGTTTCTTGACCATGATGTAGTCGATCTGGTTGTGATGTTCCCCGCCGGGACTGTGCCATGTCCATCGTCTGGATTTTTTGTGGAGACCAAGCGTGTTTGCCAGTACCAGATTGTTGTATCTGGCAAACTCCAATAGCCTCAGACCCCTGTCATTTGTCTCGTTGTTGCAGTGGGGTCCGCATGTGTCTCCCCAGTTGTGGTGCGCATCTTGGCCAACCTTGGCATTCCAGTCGCCTTGCACTATGACTATGTCCTTCTTCGGCACTTGGTCAAGGGCCGCCTGTATGTTTTCATAAAAATCCTCCACTTCGCTGTCTTCATAGTCTGATGTTGGAGCATAGGCCTGGATGATGGTAATGTTGAAAGGGGTTGCTCTCAGACGGATGGTAATGAGTCTACTGGAGACTGGGCGGCAACCCATGACAGTGGCTAGAATGTTCTTGTGGACCAAGAATCCAACGCCGTGTTCGTGCCTGTCATCTCTACCGCTGAAATAGAGCTTGTGGCCTTTGTCAGTCGTTGTTTCACCTAGGCCTTTCCAGCGCAGTTCGCTGATACCTAGAACGTTCCATCGATAGTGGTCCAGCTCGTGGGCCAGTTCTTCTAATTTTCCTTCCGCAGTTAGGGTCCTGACATTCCAGGTTCCTATGACGATGTTGTTTCTCGTGCGGATCTTGCTAATTTGTCCATCAGTAGCATACTTTTCACCTCCGTCCTGGTGGCCAACGGAAGGCGCGGTCCTTGTGTAGCCGGGCGACGACCGATCCGGCATGGAATTAGTGGATAGCCTCATCATGTGTTGTGTCTTGGGCAAAAAAAGACCTGGCAGGGCCCAATCCTCTCCAGGCTGTTGGCCACAGCCGAAATCCACGAATACAGTGTGGCTCGCCTTGGCCCTGAGCACGTGGTCGTTGAACCTGTAGTAACGTGAGGTTCCTCCGCCCTGGCCGGTGACTTCTGTGTAGAAGACTTTCGCCCAGTGATGCCGTGCTAACATCACCCCTGTTAGTCGCCTCTTACGACACGCCGGGAAACGTTGGGTCTATTCTATTTGCCCGAACCCACAGAGCTCCATTGTCATGAAAACTGAAAAGCACTTTATAGAAGAGTAAAACAAAATAAGGACACACACACTATCTACCCACACACACGGCCAGTTTCCACTAAATAGAAGATGGTGAAGCTAGCTGGGTGTCAGAGATCTATATCAAACATAGTCTGTGTGTAAGCACCTGACATTCAGATATTGGAGTCGGTGTCACTTTCCAGCCAGCTGGCTCAGAGCCCGTTATTGAGAAAAGGTCTATTAATGTTTGTGTGATAGAAGCAAAGTGAGGCAGAAAGAGAGAAATTATTTTGGTAATGGTAGTGACAACGACTGTGATCAGCAATAATAGGTCTACTATATAGGACTCGGATTATAGTCGATCTGCATACTCGGCAACGTAAATTTAACATTACAAGCTTATGACATGTAAAAGTTCCTCAGCAACTCAAGTAAAGCACTGGAAACAATCAGTGTATTGATCTTGAGAGTCACATGGAAGAAGAAAATGATAGAGAAAGAGAGAGAGAGAGAGAGAGAGAGAGAGAGAGAGAGAGAGAGAGAGAGAGAGAGAGAGAGAGAGAGAGAGAGAGAGAGAGAGAGAGAGAGAGAGAGAGACTAGTAAAGGAGAAATTCAATAAAGTAATGAAAAAAAAAGAGAAACAAGTAAAGGAGGAATTCAAACAACAAATGAAAAAAATGAGAGACTAGTAAATGAAAAATTCAATCAACAAATGACAAAGTTAGAGAAACTATTAAAGGAGAAATTCAATCAACAAATGAAAAAAAGAGAAACAAACTATTACAGGAGAAATTCAATAAACAAATGAAAAAAAAAGAGATACTAGTAAAGGAGGAATTCAATCAACGAATGAAAAAAAAAAGAAAAACTATTTAAGGAGAAATTCAATCAACGAATAAAAAAAAAAGAGAGACAGAAAAGTAATGAAGATAAATCAATTCAGATACACAGTATGTTTAAATCCATCAAACACAAATACATCATCACGTTTCAAAGTCTTTATTATAGGCCTTGGTCTGTATTCTGAGCACCAGCCTCCGAGCATAAAAGTCTTTGTACTCTGGAGGCAAATCCTCCAGGACCTTGACAGCATTGTCTACAATCTGCATGGCTCTTTGTGCTGGCAACAGGTCCTTGTTGCCGTATGTGTCTTTGTGATCATAGAGCTTGTCTGGCAGATTCTTCCAGAACACATTGACTGCCACACCAAACTCTTTAGACACCACATTGTGGAACCACAGCGCTGTTGTGAAGTAAACAAATGAGGACAAATAAAAAACATTTTAAACATAAATAAATAAAATAATAATGATGAAATAAATAAATTAATGAAAACATCATTTTAAAAAAATTGAATGAATTAAAACTATCTAATCTACAAATATATAAATAAATAATTATACTAATAATACATGGGAAAACAAATTTAGAAAATGGCTCTCCTCAATTTATGTTTAATTTTCTGCTACAGAAAAAGTTACCATAGAGACAAAGCAAGATGAAGTAAACATACAAATGAAAAATATATATATATATTTTTTTTTAATGGTACCCTCAACCATATGAGTTGAAGTATATGTATACCAAAAATGACCGAACTGATCTGCTGTTCATCAGATGTAGAACAAAATGTGATTAACAAGGAATTGACCCCGCAACCTAACCTTTGAGGTAGAGAATATACTACGGCACATGAGGCTGGCCACTAACGTAGGGAATGCTGTTAAGAAGTTTGGTCAAAATCTGTTCAGCACAACAGAAAAACTGATTGACTGACATTTGGCTTTTTCTGATTCCTGACTATTTCAAAATAATACATTGTTTATACACAAGTTATGTTACAACATTAACTTTGAAAAGTATTTAAAAAATGCATATAAGTTATGTTTAAAAAAACAACAACAACCTTTCAACTTCAGAAAGTAATCACAACTTATTTATTTATTTAAATATTGCTGTATGTGACCATACGTAAACATTTTGCACAGCCAATGTAATGACAATAATTAATGGAATAAAACAGAACTCATAGCATTCAAAATCATGACAATGATTATCATCAGCAGACTATGATGAATCTAAAATTTAGTTGCCAGTTTATTATGCTGAAGGTAAATGCTTCGATTCCTGCAATGGCTGAACTTATGTGACTTGGGTACAAGACAATTCAGGCCAACGAGGATTTTCTACGGGTACTTCGGTTTCCACCCTCCCATCAATTAGAGGCAGTCAATCTAAAAATTTCAAAACTACAAATTTAATTTCTTCTCCATCTTTTAATAGCGATCTCCCTGCCTTTACAACATATATTTGCATGATAGATGTGTGTTTGTTATATGTGCGAGGGTGGGTGAAATAGGATAGCGTATATGTTGGTAAATATCGCCGCGCATTCCCCGATTGTTTATTTGGGGAAAAGCACATATATAGCATCCAATATTATTATGTTGATAATATTGATGATAGTGATGATGATAATAGCTAAAGATGATGTAGAAAAAGGAAAGATGAGATTAAACAGCTTGAGAATGACAACAATAAAAGTTTTATATATATATATATATATATATATATATATATATATATATATATATATATATATATATATATATATATATATATATATATATATATATATATACAGGGATCAGTTTACTAGCGCGCCCTGCGCCATTGACACATAAAAATTAAAAATGACCCATATACAATTCTTGCCAGGGGCCGAATGGCGCTTCGATTTTTGGTACCAGTGCGCCACTACAATAACAGTGCACTGTATTGGAGGCGACAAACGTGCTTTTGCTAAGGCAAGTTCAGCGATTGGCTATGAGGGCCCGGATGTTGATCTTTCAGCCAATAAGAAGTGTTGTACGATTCTTCCAAATCAGAATTTGCTATCCGTATCGTCTGCGCGTATGTTGTGTCCGTGCAAGGAGGATTTCGTGTTTTTCTTTGTGCCGCTTTGAAAATGCCTCCCCCCCCCTCCCCCCAATATCTAAACTTGAGGTAGGACAGTCTAGACTGTCGTTTGCCGCTGTTAAACTACAGTCTACCGCCGCTAATCCTACGCAAGATGATTGTGTGAGCCCCGAGTCAAGTCAAAATACTGATCCCTGTTCTGGTTAGTGTTTTGTTGGTAAACATGCTTCACAACACATGCACACTCACAATAATCTATTTTGTTTTAATTTCTGTAATAATATCTCCAGGTTATCTTTTACATGTACGTAAATTACTGCTGAAATCAGGGCCCATTGAAATTTGATCTGAGGGGCCCAATGGCCCATAGCTTTTTGGTGTCAGGCTGAACCCTGTATATAATATTATATAAAATAATAATAATAAAATAATAATAATAATAATAATAATAATAATAATAATAATAATAATAATAATATAATAGTAATAATAATTATAATACCAGGTATGAAGAGGATATCGCCAGGAAGAAGAGTCCCTTCCATGCGCACAGCTTCAGCAAACAATGGGTACTTGTACAAGTCCGGGTTGTCTATGTCTAACACTGATGACTTGTCACCTGATAACAAAACACAGCATCATTAAATATAGAAACAAACAAACAATTTGTTTTTAGCAAGTATATCTACGTGCAAATAATAAATTGGAGGTTGTTTACTGCTCATGCCGGTTGACCGTTTCAACTTTGGGTCTGGAATAAACCAATGTTCTATTGTTGTTGTTTTGACAAACTTTATTGGGTTTTCCCATGTTGAATTTATATTAAATGAAGACGTAATTTGCTTCAATACAAAGACTGCTGTCTATTCTCTTCAATGGAAGAAGACATTTGCTTGTGGGATGAACTAATTACAAGTGAAGTAAAAGACAGTTCAGAAAAAGCACACTCCTGTTCAATGGCACATACACTAGGGGAAGTTCGTAGCTTTATAGACTAAATATATATATATAATAGAGCATACCATCCAGATACAGCTTGTCTGCCTGATCAGGGCCAAAGAGAACAACTCTCTTCTGTCCAGTCACCTGGATAAGAAGGTTGTCCATTATCTGCAACGAAATGAAATTATATAAACATTAATTACACCGTTACATAACGTAACAATACATGACACTATCAACAGTATATTTACTACTTGGAATAACTTACCCACAGAAGCATGCATTAAAAAATAAGTCAAACAAGTTGTTCATGTAAAAAACAATTTTTTAAATTGTTATACACTAAGCCAGAATCAACAGGACAGAGTGACCCACGACCCTCATTCAAAGGGCTGAAGGCTTGTACAGTACATGCAGTATAGTACTATTGCTTTGCTATTACCTCCGATATACTTAACATATGCATGTATCAAGTACAAAAATATAGTGAATACCAGAATTGCATATTTGCATATATCCAATATGCATCTCAGAATGACCACTGACTTTCATTAAAAGGACTGAAATCTTCTACATGGTCAGTTGTATATAGAGCCATTACTATTGCTAAGCTATTAACTCTGATATGCTGTACTAGTTTCATATTCAAATTGGTTTATTTCTCATATACAACTGTCCATAGAGCAGGGAATACAAACATAACTGATTGAACAAATTAAATATGTACAAAGTGCACAATCATGAAAACAACTTTATCATTAACCAAACATCATCTGGTCAATTCACATAATGCTGCAACTATATGAAGTGTGTTTTTGTTTTGCGCAAGTTTCACGCACTACAAGCTGCGTTCATTGCTATTGAATATGCTACTACTGTGCTTGTCACCAATTATTACTGGCACAGGCGCTTGACAGTCCAAGCCCATACATATATGTGTTGTTTCATGCTTTCCACAGTACGTTTCATTTTCTGTCTGTTCATTTCTGGCCATGAGTCCACACAGCGCATGATATTATGTACCTCCCTATATCATCAATGTCCAACAAATATCACTTGATTATGTGCCCCTGTTTGAGACTGCAAGTAAACATAGCATGGTCAGCCTTGATGTGGTACACAGTGTTAACACACCTGTAATCTTCTGCGATCATTCTCACCACATTGAGCTCTTTACACGCTTCCAGGGACGTTCTCTGCTGTGACGTCATTGTAGTCAGAAAGCCGCTGATCACTGGGGCCCGTTCCTCCCATACTCCCTCTATGTTAATGTTCACCTTTGGCTCCGTATAAAAAGCTGTAGCACAGTGATCACCAAGGATTGTATTGTTTATAACGGTGTTGTCACCCTCATCATATGTCCGGTCGTCATCCATGCTGTCCTCGGTTATTGTAATGCTGGTGTCTGTCACTTCTGGCAGTTGTAGATGAAGTGGCGTACTGACAAACAGCCCACAGCCACTTTTCTCTTCTTCTTCATCACTAGCACACAGTGTAGTGCGTTCTGCATTTTCTTGTTCTTGCTTCTTTGGCTGTCGTCTGGCCTGTGCACACTGTGCATCACACTTCAATTCACTCGGTGTCGAGTAATAATAGGCTAATCAGCTGTCTGCACTTCGTGCTTTGCTGTGTCACACCATCTCACAACAGGCGTTGTCATTTTGCCCCTTCCATGCATGTCCCACGATGAAATTTCATAATTTTTATTTAGTGACAGTAGTACTGACCTCAATGGTAGAAGAAGTTTTGTGATAACTGCAACTTGTAGTTTTAAAAATTTGGGAGTGCTGATGTTTCGAGCTGTTCGCTGGTAGCCAGGGACAGAGCACTCACTATGCGGTACTAGTAATACACATACATGATCGAGTACAAAATAATTATATTAAATTACATGAATTGCGTATACCCCATATGCATGACACTGTTAAGGCCTGTCCTGATTGGAAGGTTCGTGGAAGTTCACAAACCTTTTTTTTTGAGGTTCTCAGATCCAGAACCTAGGTTTCTGAATCTTTTTTAATTCCCAAACTTTTTTGGTTCCTGAACCATTTTGGCATCTGAGAACCTCAAAAAAAAAAGGTTTGTGAACGTCCACGAACCTTCCAATAAAAGCAAGCCTTTAGGATTCCTAAAAAAAAATTGCCAATAGGACCTCACATCATAATGAGTCCACAGTTGTAAGCCCTTGGATGCTATGCGGAAAACACTGGAAAAGAACTGTTCTGGCTCAAAGAATTCTGGGAAGATGATGTCATTAGCAAGAGCAGGGAACTGTTGGTGAATATTGGCAATGTCCTTCCTCGGATCATCTCCCAATGCCCGCAGATAGTATACCTCATTCTGCTCACAAAAACAAATCAAATAAAAATTTTTTTTTTGTTTATATATATATATATATATATATATATATATATATATATATATATATATATATATATATATATATATATATATATATATATATATATATATAGGTAAAAAAAAAAGGATAAAAAAAGATTTTAAAATAAACCAACAAATAAAATATATTAACTAAATAACATAAATAAACAAAGTATTTTACAGACCTCATTAAATGCACCAAACCAGTGCAACATAAAAAAGTTCTTTAAAAAGGTATTTATCCCTTATTACACTACAAACACTGTTAATGGATATTCCAAATGGCCAAATCTACAACTTTATCTTCTTCTGTCCTTTTGATATTTTTGTTTTTCTTTTTACAAAATTAGAAAAGAAATGAAACTGGTAAACTCATGCATACGTACCTCATCTATGAAAAACTCTTTGTGGTTCTTTTCTGCTGCTCGCTGTACAAATTCAGAAAATTTTAATGACCTGGAGAAACAAATCAAAATAAATGTACAAAACAAGAAAATGTATCACAGACTTTTGTGGCAAGACACTATGAAAAAAGTAATACAAAGGATTTGTGATACTTGATTTGTCAGCTTTGGAGAAACATATAAGATGGACTGTACAGGATGTATGGTTATGGAGGAAGTAATCCAGTGTGTTTCTATGAGTTCTTGAGGCCGATGTAATATTATATTACACAAGTACGTTCCTCTGATGTGTACTTAAGTACACACCAGAGGAAATCTAAACAATCTAACATAGATACATAAATAAACAAATAAATGGATAATATTAGGAGTGTGAGGTGGGTGTGCAGTGAAGGGAAGATGGAGGGTTAAGGCAGAAGAGAGAAGACGTACAAGTTAATTAATTAGTCAACGTTATTTATACCACAATATAATGGAGGCATGAAGGTTTCTTGCTGTATAAATAATGTATACATTACTACAAGAATATATATATATGTACGTGTGTGTATGATGTGTGTGTATGTGCGTGTGTGTAAGTGTATGTATATAAGCTTACCGTGTGTGTGTGAATGGATGTTTATGTGCGGGGGAAAGAGAGACTGTATTTAGCTTGCTGTTAGTGTTATACTGTGGGAGGAGTTTTCTAATGTCTTGTATTATTATTTTCTTTTGCCATGTATGCACTGTGACACAACAAATTTTCCCATGTTAGTGTGGAATAAGATTTCTTGACTTGCCTTGACTTGAGTATTCTATAACATAGAATGCAGCGACACAATACTATTTGTGCAGAACGGCAGTTTTCAAACAATTTTATTTTAGCAAGGGATCATTTCAAACACTCTATTACCATCATTAGGCAATACTGTTCTAAATCAAATTCATATAATATATATTTATAAGCAGACTGTAATTAATGTTGAAAATGCTATGTCCACCTGTAGAGAAAATTTTTATTGATGAAGTCCATCTGCGGTGTTTTGGCAACATGGACTTTGACATCCTTGTTTATTCCCTGTGATGCCAGGTAATCCATTGTCCATTTCTCACAACAAGGTCCTATGTTCACTCCTCTAAGAATGGCAGGTTTGCGCTTTAAAAAAACACAACATCATTAAAATAGTTATATTGAACATTATAGATTGACAGTGAGAACAGTGTCACTTTGGTGAGGAAATAATTAAGTGAATCTTACTTTGAGGTAATTTTCTATCACTATTTTAAATTAGATAGTATGATCCCACTAGGATTTATTAATTAATCCACATTATTATTATTATTATTATTATTATTATTATTATTATTATTATTATTAAGTGTTAAGACATTCATTTCTTCAAAAACAGTATCTTGCAGATCTAGCAAATTTTGTATTACTCTTTGATAGTAAGTACAATTCACAAGATACCGCAGGCACATGTACAATACATGGTTAATGCTCAACGTCTTGGAGCATGTTTGTCACTCACTGCTGCGTTAATAAATCTGTTGGCATGGGTCACTATTCCAAGGGAAATAAGCCATTTACTGTCATAGCTGCGATTTCAGCTAGTACAACTCAGACATGAAGTTTAGACATTCAGATTACCTTTTTCCACAAATATTAGACACACACAAAAAATATATGACTATAAAAGCAAATAGTCATGTCTTAGAGTGAATTAGCCTAGATGTTTTATAATTTAAATTAGTGTGGGGCACCCACTTTCAAAATAACATTTTTATAACCTCTAAAAAAGACCCCAATCAAGAGCCTTAAATTAAAACCCTGTAAAGAATACTATTGCTAACTAAAGCAATAGCCTCATGGGATAGACAGATCACATAATAAAATTTAAATTTATAAATTGTTAATTGATCATTCTGAATTTGTGGATCACTGGATCAGTGGATGTGTCCAGGCCATGCGAGTCGACACTCACAAATTTTAGATTTTAGTTGAACGAACCTTAGGATATATTTCAGAAAGAAATCTGTCTCGGTTCACTTCATGGAAAATCTCAAGTTCACGGCGTTTTCTCTGCATGGCCATCATATACTACTTACAAAGGCAATAAAGTAATACAGACTGAATATTTTTCATGCCTAGGCCTAATTTGACAAGGGAAATAACTTTTAAGAACGAAGGGAGGCGATGTAAGAACATTTTCCGGTTTCAAACTTTCGTGATAAAATGTCATCACGGGGAATATATTTTATGCGCAGCACGTTTGTATCGTGCATGATGAGATCTTATTTGTCAACCAAAGTGAAGAAGATGGTTTCCAGAATTAGTACCATACCTAATCTTCGACGCCTTATGATTGGTGACAGCATACAACAGAGCGCAAGTTGTGTAACTTTCTCTCCTTTAGCAACCGCAAGCAGTAGTAGACAGCACAAATCGAAAGGTCAATCGTTACAGCTTCAGCAGCAGCAGCGTGTCAACATTTCAGGGGGTGGAGGAGGAAGATGGAACGGCGATGGTGATGGGCGACACAGATTCCCTATCAAGTTGATGGACTTCCCAGAAAAGACAATGCCAGACATTGTGAAGTCTTTCAGAAACAGATTTTTTGCATTTTTGATAAGAAGCTATTATGATGCTACATTCTCTCTAGATGGATTCTTGGAAGCAGCTACTCAGGTAAACAAAATTAAAAAGTAAGATTTCTTTTTTTCACACCGTAGACTGTAACTTTGAACATTTTTATTTATTTTAAATTGTATAACGTAGCTAGCCTACAGTGTGTAAGTTGATGTTATTAATTTATAAATTAGCTTACTTACTATTTATGGATGACATGAAAGATGACATCGTTTACAATTTCAGGCAGCTACATATGTTTCGGGAGTCATATCAGAAGGGAACTTTGCAGATCTGAAAGGCCTTGTTGTTAATGAAGTAAGTATCTAATTAACAATACATTCTGATTCATTGATTATTTTATTATGATTGATTCAGTGATTGAATCATTAATTAATTGAGAGAGATTAGACAGAGCTAAGAAGAGAGAGAAAGGGTGTATGTGTACAGGGCACTGTTTATAAATACTGGACTGTAGATCATGAGCTTGTTATACATTAAACAAAACCCCAAATATATTTTAAAAATAAATAATATGAAAATTTTTGAATTATGTGTTACAGTATTTAAAGGTTTTAACTATTTTACTTTTATAATTAATGAAATGTATTCTTTCAATAAATAAATTAATTTTGTCAATTGTGTAGGCAGTGCAGGAGATTCAGAACAATTATGCAGACCTGACGTATCAGCAGAGGAAGTGGTTGAGGATAGTACCAGATGACGTCATTGGCAAATTTGTCTATGAAATCGGAATGATGTTTGATGATGACACAGGTTAGTGATTGTTTTTAATATAGGATAGGATTTAATATGGGCACAAGCATTAGGTATGTGTGTCTTGGACGACATAGGATCAAAGCCTGACTTCAGCAAACTGTTTTGTGCATGCGCTATGCTGGATATCTGTGGCCAGATCCTTAAGAAATGTTCTGAGTTCGAAAGTATTTGTAGAAGAAAAGTCCCCCTCTCACTCTGACTCTTCTGAATTCTAATATAAGATGTTTGATGCGTTTTATTTCATTGCCTATTATGTACATGACATATAAATGTAGGGATCTTTCAGATGCGAGTGGTTTTCGTTGTGAAAGTGATTCTGCACTACTTTTTGTCCGTGACATCAGCAGTTCATACTGTCATTAGTATGCAAAGGAGAAAGTTCACAAACTCTCTCCAACAAATGATTTTGCCAAAACTTTGTGGATATATTTTCTTACACCGCTTGTCCCACTGTGGTAGAGCGCCTGGCACACTGATGACCCAGGTTCGAATCCTGTTGTGGGTGAAATGAAAAAGTGGCCATTTCTTACTGTCCATTTTAGCAGTATGATTGCTCTGGTGGTTCAGCTTTGCTTTATTTTCCTACCCCTTGTTCCATGGGATCGTTATCCCAGTTTGCCATATCGCCAATGATAGATGTAGACGTTAAACCTCATTCTCATCGTTTGTTTGATATCCAAAATGATAAGATTTTATGAAAAAGTACCTTACCCAAATATTTTAGATGTGAAAATGGGGATTTACACACGTTTGAAACTTAGAAAATAGTTTGAAGCGCGGTACTGGCAGTAGGTCAAGTTCATCTGCTATTGCCATTGTGTGGCGTAAGAAGCTGCCTCGAGGCCAACATGAACAGACAGTCACCACAAAGTGGGGGGTTCGAAAAAAAGCCTTTTACCCTTGTGAATGTGTGTATCATGTGTGTGTGGGTGCGCGCGCGCGTGTGTGTGTATGTGCCTACAAGCACTTAGAGCAAGGTTTAAGGGTGGCTTTGCACATATACAAAAATTAACTATTATTATTAACATAACTGACCAGAATGAGGTAACAAATTTAATAGAATGAACAGCAAATAGGGTAACAAATTTAATAGAATGAACAGCAAATGGGGTAACAAATTTAATAGAATTAACAGCAAATATAGTTAACTAAACATTTTTGCATGGCATTTTTGCTTGTCAGGATTGTAAAGTAGGTCTCTTTTCATGCAGTAAAAAAAAGAAAAAATATTTTAAAAAAAAAATATTAAGAAAGAAACCTAGATTAGAAAGTCACAAGAAAACAAATGAGATAATAACCCTATTATATATGCCACTTGCGTAGTTGCACTGAATAATCAAAACTTGCCATCGATGCACACAAAGATACCGTCAAGGGAGTTTATCTGCTCACACTTCAGTTCTTTTACCATCAGTTGGGTTGGGTTTTGTCCCTTGAATATTCACACGTGGAGACCCAGACCAAAGACTATTACACGGTCTCTGCCCAATTTGAAACACTGATGAACAATCTGCCTTGTTTTACTAAAATTACTCAGATTGTAAGAGGGTATACAAGGAGACAGTTGCAGTACAACATATAAGGTCTTTGAATGTTTGGAAAAAATTGCATTGCCTTTTCAAGTCTTTATAAGTCTTTAAAAACTGACTTGGGTCTTTGAAAATTTGGAAAAACTGTCAAAGTAAAGTATTTATTTGCAACAATTCCATATTAGTGTTTGTTCAATCCAATCGTTAGAGCCGGGAAAAAAAGTTTTATATATATATTAAAGATTTCTTAAATGGAAGAAAAATAATAACAAAGGTAGGCAATTCTTACTTATCTTCATATAATATTAGTCTGAGCATACCACAAGAGTCAACAATATTTAAAATTTCTGAGGGCCAAACAACACAAACTTCAATCTGACATCGACTCAATGCGCAAGTCTGCAGCCAAAAAAAGCACTGGATGTAGGGAAACATGGCTGCCTGGGACTATTGGCAGAGTCTAATGCCATCCAAAAAGGTGTCCAAGAAAAAGAAACATCACTGAAGAGCTTGATGTGCTGTTACTGCAGGGTCAATCTAAATTTTAAGCTAGCATTTTTGTGTGTGTGTTCTTACTTTCTGTTGCTAACCCATTCTCCAGATCAACGTGAATGCTTTCCAAGGGGTTGAACACACAACAACACAAAGAGAAGTGGAAAAAACACATGTTCAACCAATAATGTTTGCGATGACCATTTGCTTATTGACATTTGTATTACAAGTCTAAAATGTGCTGACTACCAGGCAGTCATTCAGGTACTGTTTTGAATTTGATTAAATTGACTAACTCCTGAAGAAATTTTATTATGTCCATGCTGTTACTCGACATTTGTAGTTTCGTATTTTGCTTTTGATTTCTGTTTGGTCTTTGAAAAGTCTTTGAATTTTAAGGCTAAATGTCTGTACGAACCCATAATAGCTACTAATAAGCCACCCCGTATATGAACTTCTACAACGTGGATGATAGACGAAGCATGTTTTTGATTCCCTGACCTGAGTAATCTCTATATGACCTATATTACTAGATTTCGTGTTTTTCACAGGAAAAGCATTATTCATCAACTTTGCACTTTTCAACCCAAATTAATTGGGATTGTTTCATTTTTTGCTTTTAACTTTTAAGAAGTATTTACCATTACAAAACAAAGGATATAGTAAATGACTGTGTGCCAAAAGGTGAGCTCAGAAAGTGGACAGTAGGCCTTAAAAATCAATCATGTATTTTGTCCATTCTTTTTGTGCTGTCAGATTGCTTTCAGTGTTTGTCATGTGTGTGCCAAATTAAAATATAATAACAAAACTAATTATTGAGAAAATAGGCTTTGAACATGAAAATGTGCGGTATGTCGCTCATCAGGTATTACGACATGAACAAGGAATTTGCTATATAATTAATCAAATGACTAGGACTGATTACTACTATGACAAATGTGTGTCTAGACCACCTCTTTGTACCATAGAATTTATTTCTTTCAAATATTGTTTTCCAATGCAGTGAGCAGTGCTTTGAAGTTTGTGTTGTAATACCTGATGAGCGACACAAACAAAACTTTTCAGATTTTGCTGTATGCTGAATGACTCAACCATACAGAGGGAATGCACAGAAAACAAATATTTTTTTATTATTATCATTATATTAGGATTTTTTAATTTTATTTACATTATACAACAGACAATGTTATAAGTGTCGCGCATAAGAATTACACAATGTACCTGTGATAAATCTAGTGGAAGACGCTAATGATGTGGATTGTGTACTGAAATTTCACACCACTGTCCTTTACACCTTATTGAAAACGAATGTTTTTCCTTTTGGGCCATGTATTGCTCGATCAACAGACGAAATAACTTGGAATAGTACCCAGAAAAGCCGCAAACGTTTGTCCTCAATGTCGCTCGTAATATTGCTACAAAGTCATGTGGAGAAGAAAACCTTCTTTCAAACTTTTCTCAGCCCCGTTTTTGACTTTTATTTTTAATCTTCAGTGACAGTGGCCCCCTACTTTCTTACACTTTAATAATCTGTTTCTCAAAAGAAAACGATAAACGAGCCTTCTTTATTGTATTAAATTATACAAACATGTCATAAGTTTGCGTCCCTCGTCAGATTCGAATATTGGTTGTGTCTCTCGTAAGAAAATAAAAAAAGTTACGACATAACTTTCGTTTCTTCGCGCACCGAACCCCGTGGTAAAACAATGGCGATTGAACAGGAAGAACGTGTCACGTGATGCACTTAACGAGAATTAAGAAGTGAAAATATTCAATTTTAATTTTAAACCGAAAATATGGTAGATTTGGTCGCTCGTAAGATCTTACGCCAATTTCTGACTCTGAAGTTCAGCCTATATTATTCAGTAAATCGGCTCGACCGTTACAATTTAATATTACCGTGTTCAAACTGGGTTTGAGACTAAGCTAATCTCGCAGTTTCACGTCTCGGCGTAAAATACAATAAGAGTGAAGCAGAAGAAAAGTTTTGTCGTTTCTCTTACGACACAAACAACGAGCAACACATCGGAATTGACCTGTCCGGTTTTCATTAAATTATGAAGTGTGGCTTTTGAGGTTGATATGACGTGTGCACTAGTGTTTTTACTGCATATTGGCAGTAATTATTGAACGTTTTATAGTGACAGTGTTCTGTGCTGTCAAGTTTGCTGACCATGGGGTCGACTTGTCCGTTTTTGAGGGCTGGTTTTACGACCAGATTTCGTCATCAAAGACCGACAGCGCTCAAACTATTGGCAGTTTGAGTCTGAATTTATCTCAGTTATCTCTCCAACCATTCTTCCATTCACACAATTCACGAAATCCACCATCAGCAATTTTATTCACAAAACTTTGACAAAACTTTCAACCAACCCATTCCATGCGCACCTTTTGGCACTCAGTCAAATATGACATCGTGACTGCTTATGGTGAATGCATGTTCCGTGCACAAACTTTTGTTTTTGTTTCCAAGGGTCCACATTAGCCATTACAGAAGCCCTCTACATGTTTGATGTGATTTTCATCAGTCGGATGGCCTGCAGGTCATCTGGGGATAGTGTTGCATCAGTCAAATGACTGCCTTTTGGAGGCTCTTTCCCTCTGTTGGTCACGTCACAATGTGATACTTTTTGTTAGTGATAACTCATCAAGGTAGACAAAGGTGGCGATAGCTTGTAAATAATTGATAACTTAGTCATAAAGGAGACCAGAAATAAGCTAGACTAGTTGAGCATGGTTTCAAGGGGCTCTATGTATGCAGTATGCACATGCATGCAATAAAACGGAGTACTGATCAGGGATGCTCAAAGCACTAGTTCGTTCACCAAATGCAAAGTATTGAAATATTGTGCAGACTAGGTAAAAGGCAGCCCACTCTCTCATAATTGGACCCATCCCATTCCATTGTTACAGAGTTAACAATACCTACTTCCAGTTTTTACAATACCTACTTCCAGCCTCCAGGTGTCGGATAGCGCAATGGTTGGAGCACTCGCTACTGTGTCGCAAGTTAAGCACCGTCCAGTGCGGTTAGCACTTGGATGGGTGACCGCAAAACGTGAAGCGACAAATAACAACGCCCCGAGTTGACTCCACTGTGACTGAGTACCTACTCTCTTAAGGGTGGGGAAGGTAAAGCAGCGAGGGAGAGAGATGGGCATCACCCTCATTACGCTGGCCCAAGATAAATGTGATCTCCAACATCACGCTCCCCTATGGCCAGAAGGCTATGGGACCACCTTTACCTTTACCTATCTTTACTTCCAGTTTCCATTAATTGTTCACTGTCTCACATAAATTCGCAGAGAAGTTATAAATTCATCACAGTTTATCAGTCACAACTGTTGTGAAAAAGAAATCACGAATATCTTGTATCAATGATTGATACATGTATGCCAGCCAGTACAGTCTTTTTTACTTGAAAGGATGGATGTGTTTAGAGTAAAAGCTTTTTTTCCTTTTGTTGTTGTTGCTAATGATACTGTGAAAATGGACAATTTTTTCCCTCTGATGATTTAGTCTGAAGCCATATTGCACATTTAGAGTGGCACTGTGCTGCGTTTTAATGGGAGAAAGCTTTGGGTTCATGCATCATTAAGACTAACTCAGATCTGAATATTTGTGTAAGGTTAGAAAAATAATGTTTGTTTTTGGTAATAAGACTGCATTTAATAATGTGTCTTTAGTAGGTAGGCTTCGTTTGTAAATTTATTAAACCTAGAGGAGAAAAAAAATCCTTGATTGATTGTAATTTAAATTATTTAATAATTTAAGTAATATAAGTATTTATTTTCTATACAGTTTTCTACCAGAACTTCAAATAGTCCACGCTTAGAAAGGTGTCACACAGCGGCTGAATTCAGTGAAATCTATGGCATTGCAGTACATTTAGTAGATATATTCTTGCAAATTTGATACACAGCATCACGAGTTGGTGATACTGGTGTTGGTCAAGTACATGTAATCAGTAAATGTACACATAGATTTTGTTGTAAGGCCAGTCAGTTGTCGTACAGTGTGTAATGGGATGTATCAATATGATCTGAGGTTATCAATATAATTGATCTTCCCTTCCGTGGCTGCCTATGAGGCTACCATAAAGCATTAGACTTATCAATCATTCAGGTAACTATTAGCGTAAAAGTTGTTGAGGCATGCTTCTCAACTGCACATCATTCTCCTAAGGGAGTCATTAGATAGCTATCACACAGCTGGGGATGCATAACTAATACTTGTTTGTACACTTGTTTTTAAAAAAAGCCAATTTATATTATAAAATAGGTTGATAACTGCACTTCCATTCTTTTAGTCTTAGCGAGTTCCACATTATTATTTCTGTGAAGGGCCATGGTGGGGACTGAATTTTTGATAGTACATAATTATCATATTAGCTGGGAAAGAATACTCATAATTATAAATGAGTTCCAGCAGTTTTCTTTCCAGGCGGTGATATGCAAATGCTGAAATAGATTGGAATTAGATTGTAATTATTAGTTTCATACTTTTATATTTGGTGTTGGGGAAGTTCACCAGGCACAGATGTATTGATTCAGAAAATTAATACTCTAATGTTATAACCCAATCAACTGCTCCACAAAGCTAAGCCATCCTTGTGTAGATTGTCAAAGCCCAAGGCTAAGTGAAGATGAATGAAGAAATTTTTCGCTGTGTTTACTGAAATCACTACAAATTATGATTCTTTGTGGAAACCAAGCAAATGTTGTAAGAACTTAACACAGTACATTTAAACACACGTAACAGTGATTTATTTTTCCTTCCCCGGTGGCCGTGGGTAAAAAATTATCCACACCTTCATTAAAATCATCACAACTGCCACAGTTTCGTTTATAATACATTGAAATTTAATGACTTTGTTTATAGATAATTTCTGTTGAATTTATATTGACCAAATTTGGCGTGTTCATAAATGAAGTAAAAAATAAACAAAGTTTTCATTTAATATATAATTATATGTGTTTACAGACCAGCGTTTTGTGGAGATCACTGTGGTGCTTCACGGCTGTCATCACATGGATGACAATCCGGAAAAGGTGGGCGACCTGTACAACCATCTGAGAGACAACCCTGACAAGTTCTTTGTCTGCAACTACAGGTACAGTAATACTCATTTTCTTTCTCTTTTTAGATAATGCTTATAGAAATGAATTGGTTTTAGTGACAATACCACACTTTATGATTGCAAAAGATTCTAAAACTTATGATTTTCAGGAGAGTTGTGTCATTGAAAAATACTCTAACGCTCGAGACTTTTGTAATAGTTGTGTCATGAAACACTTCAGGGTTCAAAGGTAAAGGGCTTCTAAAAATCTGAAAGTGTATCCAACATTTCATTACAATGACTTATATTCAACTACAATTTTTATTTGTGTATATTGGTCTTTAACATGGCGAACAGAAAGCGCAGAAGGGACATATGAAATTTTATATAAGTGTTAACTGAAAACACTGCACAAGGTAGCTTTGATCAGGTTAGAGCCATGGAAAAGTCCTGGTCATCAGTTTGGCATTTTGGCTGTGAATCCCTCATGTGGAAACTAATTACATAGGTTATACACAGCTGAGCAATTTGTTAAATATGCAAACAGATGTAAATATCGTAAACTCTTTTTGTGTGTGATGTTGTGTGTGCAGATTTATCCGAGAGTTTACCAAGGGAGTTGAAGACTCATGGACCATCAACAAGCTGAACCATTTCTTACCTTTCGTGCCTCCCGAAGATGAAGACTCCACACGCATGTGAATGGGGGGGTTTCTATGCTCATCATTATGAAAACTCACCAAGTTGTATTGAAATAACAAATTATATTTGAACGCATGTGAGCGGGAGTGTCGGACACAAGATTGTACCACCAGTTTATCTAAATATTATTGGAACATCAACCTGTGAACTTGTGATCTGCACTTGTAGAACATTTTTTGTGAATATTATTTTATGCAGGGATCTTTGCCCACAACTGCATATTGTTGGAGACAGTCTGTAAGCACTATCAGAAGAGTCACATCTGGTGGTGAACAGTGTCTTTTTTTAAAACTCGTATTTTACAGAATGTGGAAATATTTAACTTCTATTGAATGTGTAATAAGTATGCAAGGGGAAATCAAACTGCGTGCTAAATGAGCTAAGGTTTAAACTTTTAGTTTGAAGGTAGACAGTTAAAACAGTGTCAGATGTCAATTTCAGTGTAAAATAACTTATGGGGCTTGGTTACAATTTTTGAAAAGAAAATAATTGACAGCATGATCATACATTTTTATGGAGGATGGAATATTGTTAACGATGACCAAAGGATTCATTCTGTATAAACGCAATAAATATTAAATTAATTTGAGAACTTTTGGATAAAAGATGGATTTAGTATGTTGTGGTTATTGGTGTGTAAAATACAGATGATGGTATGATTAAAAGGAAGAAGTGTGTATGTGTTTGTTTTAGTTTATATGAAGTAAGAGGAGCTGCTGTATCAAGAGATATGGCTGCCAACGAATATGATACATGGATAATATTTCCTAGAAGCATGTACAGGTGTTTGGTTTTTTTACAAATGGCAAGTTGTGGAATTTTAATGTTCAAGCACCTCTACTGCAGCCTTACATTTGAGAAAGTAACCCTCAAGTTGTTTTTGTCAGTAAACATTGATTAAAAGTGGGAGCATGATTGGTTTGCTGAAATCAGTGGTTTTTATTAAACATGGTTTTACCTTGAAATTTAGATGTAACTGGACAGTTTGTTGCTTCAAATGGGATTAGTGTCTGTTAAAGTGTGCGTGCATAAACGTATATATAGATATATTAATATATATATATATATATGCCTGTGCTGTTCAAAATAAAATTATACATATTTGTTTTTGTTGATTCACATAACAGGAATCTAGTCACCTAATTGCTGTAGTTGTGACATGATAACATATGGGTAATGAGTGAGTGGCATAATAGCTAATTCATTTGTGAAAGGGTGTGTTTGTATAGTATTAACCAAGTATTTGAGACTGTATCAGTCTCCTGTATAGTTCTTGAGAAGTGTCAGTCGTTTCAAAGTGAACGCTGTTATCTGTATCACAGCAATGCGATTTCACTTCACTTCGAGGGTTTCTTTCATAAGACAAGATTCCAGATAGTGCATTTTATTTGATGATGCAAAGATTCACATTTATTTTTACTAATTGCTGACAAAACCGACATCTCGAAAAAGTGTCAGTGAGTAGTTTTTCAAAATCTAAATAGCCTAAAGAATTATATTTTCATTTGAAGAAAAAAATATACAACTATTATTTTTTGTTGAATAAAGATTGTTTCCATATCGGATTTATATTTCCATTCTACAAAAACACTGCAAAGCGAGGAAATACTTTTGAAATAATTCAGTAGTAAATCTTATGTTCCTCCTTCTTGAGAAACACGGCCTGTTTGAATATTCCTAAAATACAGCAGGTAATGCTGCACTGACATGTATAATCAAGCTTTAGCGCAAGATCCGATTTTTCAGGAAGTTTTTACCATGAGTGAGAGTTGAATGTTTGCAAGAGAGGTGAAGTGAACAAAAATTAAAGTTTTCAGTCCTTTCTGACTTTCACTGTGCTTGAAGGTTAATTTGAGAGATTGAAAAATGGCTTGGTCCTGTATGTACCAGCATTGCCATTTTATTTATGGAAGTTTTTCATGTTCTTTTCTGTAAGTCAGAAGTACGTTTGTTTCAAATAGTCGATGCCTTACACCCCAAATGACTAAATGAAGGTGTTGTCAGCACGTTAACAAGAGGGCAAATGGTTTGACAAGCTATGATACGTGCTATGCTATGCTGTGCTGTGTGATGCGGTACTATACTATACTATACTATACTATACTATACTATACTATACTATACTATACTGTACTGTACTGTACTATACTATACTATATGCTATGCTGTGTGATGCGGTACTATACTATACTATACTAATAACACTATCAAAGCAATGCACAAGGTGCTCATCCTTTGTACAACATTTTCATTATACTGACATTTACACATACAGTGTCGCAAAGACCGGAAAATTAGCCTAATGCTCACATACCACATACTCTGACTTTGCCACGAGTACAAAGTTATAGAACACACTTCTTGGTGGCAAAAATACCTCTTTGCAACATCAACGTTTCAGGCTTAGCCAAGGATCTTTTAACTCCAGATTGTGTGTGTGTGTGTGTGGATTGTTTACACGGCGTTATTTGGACAAATTAGTGAACATCTACATACTTGTTTTGACAGCCCTCCTTTTGACGTCAGACCAATGATCCGTTAGCGTTAGAACACTTAAAGTACTTAAAAAAGAGGACAAAATATGACATATTGTCAACACAACAACTGTGGCGTTTCATGGGAGTCAATTCAGAGATGGGATTTTTCTGTCAATTGACGGACTTCCGTCGATTTAGGGGCCTCAGGGGTCATTCTTGAGATTCGTGCAAATCCGGTGAGAAAAAAATGGGGTATATTAGGTATATGTTAGGTTTGTTTTGCCGTGCTTTCGGTTTCGATTCCTAAAAGGTTTATCCTAGAAATCAGTCTTCATTTGGTTTGTTCAAACTGAACTGAACTGAACTGCGTGAATATCAAACCATTCGGGAATATTTTGTTCGGTCTTTCGCTACTGTTACCTTATTCTCATTTGGTTTCGTTACTAAGCAGCTTACTTGAAATTCTTCATGTTTTATGACGGAGACGCCATTGTTCCCTCGGTTCAACAGAACGATGTTTCGCAAAATTCCTCAAAGCGAAAAGTGTAATGCTCGTCAGATTGACAAGGATGGTGGAGCTAAAAACTGTTGGAATTTCTTGTGGCTCCAGGAAAAAGTCACATTAACATGGTCAGAAAAAACGAAGGAAAAGTCTGTTGACCGGTCGCTGACAGTGACAATTGGTGACACAATTAGCAAAATCGACCAAGCCGGGTAAGCATACTGCAGTTTATGCAACGATATTCTCAACTATGGATCCAATGGGAAAAAAGTGTTGATAAATCATGTGAACAGTGAAAGACTCAAAGTTGGCAGCAAGAGAAAGAACAATGCAGACATCAGGTCTTTCTTGAAGAAATCTAAACTTCAGTAACTTGCTGCATTTCCAGCTTTTCCAGTATGTGCCCAAAGTAACAGAATAATCAATGTGTAATCTGTAAAATTAGAAGTTTTTGTTCAACATAATAACACTTTAAAGGCACTAGGAGAGGCCAGATTTGTGTCTCAGAATGCAGGAAATGTGTTGGCGGCCGGTACTCCGCCCCGGACCTTGCTGGGGGAGCTTACGGCGCTCCCCCAGACCCCCTAGACCGCAAGGTGCTTCGGCCCTTCGGGCCTCGCAATGCGTCACTCCGAAACAGATTTTCCGGAACCCCACAAACTTTTCAGTCAATTTCAACTTTTCCCAATCCCATCTCTGAGTCATAACAACACCGTGCATTTTGCTTCGTTAGGATAAAGCAGTCACAATACTGCCAAGAAAGTTAAATGCGTACTTTTCGGCAATGTGTGTGAATGTTTAGAAATACATTAAGCTTGCAGTCTTGTTTTAATGTAACTTTTTACTTGTCTCTGCAGTGAACTTTTACTCTACTTCTATGACTTTGCTCACAGCGTGCTGAACTG
>JBAHVR010000036.1:0-25000 GCA_036898135.1 Oncomelania hupensis
ACGCACACACACATATACACACACGCACGCACACACACACAATCTAATTCTTCACGTTGTGATTGCTGGAAGTCAACACGCTTGGATCACAATGTTTGTAGGCTATAAAGTTAAATGATCGCTGCCGGTGCAAAAAAATCAACCTAAACACACCAGACACGTTAGGGGGGATTATTTTATAACTTGTTTACTAGCAGACTAATGTCTTTTGTCAACAAACTCGCAAAAGGCTAAATGTTGACCAGTCGTAAATGATAGGGATAATAAACTTTCTTATAGTAAAATAATTATTTTTACGTAGCGATAAGTGTTGGTCAAGCCGCTGGCTGGCATTAGGATCGGCCTCAAGGCGCCCAAAACTCGTTTGCTGCTTCCTGTCCACAGCCATGGATCACTAAACGATCCTGGATGTATGCCTGTTTTATTTGATCGGGTTATCTGTTGGATAAGTTATGTAACAGAAGAAGTGGTACACGGTATAAAGAATTGTTGCATACAAGCCCACTTTTAATGTGAGGAAATGTTCCTGCTGTCGAAGGAACTAGTAGGCTATGCCATCCCCACCCACCAGCAGAATATTATGCATCTAAAACAACAAACAAATCCACTAACACAGAGGAGGGCGCCGTTTTGAGCAGTTCGTTGAACACCTCCGTACGGTCAGCCCAGGCCTGAGCAGTCAAGGTGTCAGAGCTGCCAAAGTATTCAGAATGATGCCATTCCCCTATCCGGAATAAAGGTTAGTTGTATATCATCGTGGCCGATTCCGTCATTGTTAATGGTGAAGGAAGAAAATGGAAGGTGTAAGAGGAGAAGAGAAGAGTGGGAGGACGAGGCACAGGAAGAAGACAGGAAGAGAAAGAGTAGAAGATTAAGGAAAGAGAAGGTAGGAAAAGTCATCGACAACTCCTTTGTCACGGGCGTCAAGAACTTCAAAATCCTTGTAAAAGCCGTAGTACACGTAATATTTTTGTCAGAGAGATATTACCTATGATCCTTCCTAATGTTCCAAGCTCCTCTTTACAGTTCTCGATCTGCCCCTTTCAGCATCATCATTATCAACAACAGCAACGAAACATAAATCAAATACTACACCATCCTCCTCCTCCTCCTCCTCCTCCTCCTCATCATCATCATCATCGTCATCATTATTATCATCATCATCATCATCCTCATCATCATCATCATCATCATCCATCCATCCATCTATCCATCCTTTTATTCAATATCACTCTCGTCGTTCTGCATGCTAATCTTAGCCTACACTGAACGCATGATAACAGTTAAGAATAAGAAAACATTTGAAAGCTGCTATGCATACCCCAGGCACCGATGAATCCAACTTGAATGGCCGTAATGATGCCCTTAAATTCATCAAAGATGGGCTTCAGTTGGCGGATGTGATTCAATACTATATTCTTGCTAGCATCACCGTACGGATGCGACGACAGCTGCAAACGACGGCAGAACAAAGCGCGAAAATACAGTTAAGAAAAAGGCAAATTAAACAGCCAATAATTATGATAACGGGATGTTTTTTAAATAAATAAACAACACTCAATAAAATCGCCTCTTTCCAAATTGGCCTAATTAATATGTAAATCAAATTAGTAAGATTTACAACCTAGTCCATGAAAACCGTATTTTTTCATTCCACTATATTGAACGACTTGAGACAGATTTTGTTTAAGTTCAGCACCTAGAGCAATTCTTGAACTTGATAAGCACTATATAAAAACAATTCATATAAGGCTAAAAAAAAAGTTTATTTAAAGCAACAGAACATCTTCTTAATCAGTACTTAATTGTAATAATTACAAACGTAGACCTGTAAGGCTATTATCAATACAAATATAGCATGCATATTGATGTTTGTTGTTGTTGTTGTTGTTTCATTGTTGTTGTTATAATTATTTTGTTTGTTGTTTGTTTGCTTGTTTATTACCGCGTCATTGACGTATGCAAATCGCAAGATGACGGTGAAACCGGCGCTGTCGATGACGGCAATGTCGTGACGAATGTTGTTGTCGAGATAAGCGGAGGAGATGGGTGACGTCCTAAACGTGTCCAAGTAGAAGAGCCTTTGCACCATAGTGATCCCGTCACGCCGCCTGAGGTCATCCAGTTCGCTTTTCTGGTAGCGGAGTTGAGGAGGGGCGTCGGTGATTTGGAGGGAAAAACATAAAAGACGTTAAACATAAGACACCAAAGACGGGAACAAAAGGTAATTTACTGTTTAGATCATTCAGAAAATAACATTAATTGATGAAACACAAACGATAACGTATGCATGTAGGCTTATGTATGTATGTAGTAAACGTTTATTTAAATTGTTTTTGATATTTACGATGGTAATTTAAAACAGTTTCTTATACTGTCACAATATTATTGTGATGTTTCATGTATTTTGCATTATTGCCTGAGGAATGAGTTTGGTTCTATGAAATGTATTAAACAAAATATTTAATATTATTTGTGCTATAAATTGGTATAATGTTACGTTGTATTTTGCATATAGGTTGCCCTTTGTTTGGTGTGGTGAGCACAAATGTGTACGTGCGTGCGCGCGTTTGTGTGTGTGTGTGCGTGTGTGTGCGTGTGTGTGTAAAGGTGAATGAGTTAATTATTAAAGATGGGTAGTTAAGTTTGGAATTGATTTGCCGATATTTCATGTCAAAGAAAATGTGTTTATTGTGTGTGTTCACGATAGGCCTATTGGGGTGAGTGTTGTGTGCATTGCGAGTTCATTTTTTTCATGCGCCTGCGGGTTTCAATGTGTACATCTCATAATGATCAGAAGGCGAGGTGTTGTTTGATAATGCTTTGTCGAAACTTCTGAATAAATTGTCAAAACATGTATGTATGTATGTATGTATGTATGTATGTATGTATGTATGTATTTATTTATGCACGTGGTGCAAATGTATGTGAATGCGTGAGTATGTCTTATCATCTCGATGAAAAAGACTTAATAAAACAACCAACCAACCATAAAACGGTAAAACAGGAAGAGGAGGGTAGCTGACACTTTCGAGATAGGTGATCAACCCAAAACGTTACGCAAACATCCTTACCAACCACAGAAAACATTTACGTCCTGGGATACCCAGGATGGGTGCGCTACAGACGAACTAGCAGGCAGTAGCACGCGTTATAACATTGCAATGGTAAGAAATAAAGATGAATGCGTTGACATGTATAACCAATGTACAAGAAATGCAGAATTAATTATTATTACGCCAGCTATCATGTGACAACAATTATAGATGCGTGGAATGTAAATTACCTACCGTGAGACGATTACTGGGATGACTAGAGAACGTTTCGAACTGAGCCATAAAACCACGGTGAGGGTTTTCAATAAAGGCGCTGGAATCCGTGTATGTTTTCACCGTGTACCTAAAAACATAACCATTACAAACACACACACACACACACACACACACACACACACACACACACACACACACACACACACACACCCACACACACCCATATGCATACACACACACACACGTGCGTATAAGGCTGGTTTTTTTTTTTGTTGCTGTTTTTTTAAATGATAAAGTAGGCTTTCGTTTGCTCAAACCAACGCCTAAAATTTGAATTTTCTATTTCTGTTTTTACAGTCAAGTCAAGTCAAGTCAAGTCAAGTCAACAACTGTTTATTACCCACAATGAAGAATTCATACAGCACTTTGCATCTCAGAGAATAAGAAAGGAAAACAAATTTGAAAAAAAAAATTTAAAACAAATAAAAAAAATACATAAAACATTTTCACACACAATCTCTTCCACTTCTTTCTTACTACTAATACACACCCTCATAACAAACTTACTGTTAATTTCATTTGGTTGACTGAACCATTCATATCATGCACAGACAATTTAGATAACTTTCCATTCACTATACTAGTTTGAGGGTATGAACATAATATATTACATGTAATATTATTAAATTATTCAGAAGAGAAGCTATGTAAGGAAAGGACTGTTTTATGTTTGTATACAGAGGTAAGTTATTAACATATCACATGATGCACATGATAAAATTCTAGCACTACGAGCAATCTCATTATAGGTAGTGATTTCTCCTGTCTGATTGATTGATTGATTGATTGTTGCTTTAGGTCCAGCGGACTCTTCCGAGCCAAATCAGGACCGGACAACCCCTGATCCGCATAAAAGATCTGCTGAAACAACCCTAATGGGAAAATTGAATGCCCTCCACCGGCCAGTCACTTTACAATAAAGACATCCCACGCAGGGGACGGCTTAGGCTTTACCCCAACTACTCGAACCCCCGGTTACAAAAACAAAATAGAATACAAACATCATTATAGATTATCAACAAAACACATACATATAAAATGCCTACATTGCGAAATAATATCATCATAGGAAGCCCTAGTGACCACCCGGCAGAAAGCGCCCAACACTCCCAAGCTGATCCAACAGACCTCATACACAAACAAGGAGTCTTGTCCAGGAAGAGTTTTCAAGAAAAAAGGTAGGTCATTGATCGATCTAGCGAAGAAGAGCAAATGAGGAAGACAGCGACAGTGGAAATTTAAAGCACTAAATTTCTAGAAAGTGGGGATACTATTTATACTGAAACCCCCGGCACTCCAACAGGGGAAACTGTTGCCGCAGTGAATCAGTCTTGCCTATAAAGGAAAGACAGGTTTTCAACTGGGGCTTTCACTTTTCCCTTTATAGGTTAGAACAATCTACAGTGGCAAGATTGCTCATGACCCCAAGGGGACTTTCTCCTGTCAATGATACACCAATACAGTACGTCCTATGATCTATTCGATAATATGTTTAGTGCTAGAAAGGTAGCTAACGGTTGCTATTAATAGGGGGGGGGGGGAAACACGGAATTAGCTTTTATTATTGTTGTTGCTGTTGCAATCTACTTTTTTCAGTGGGGCAGCATTCACTTTGGCTGTTAAACGGATCTGTCAAATGGAAGGTGAGAGAAGGGGGGTGGAGGGGAGGGGAATGTGGTGGGAGGTGTTCAGTTCAAAGTGGGTCACTTCTATTCATCTTGCTTAGCTTTTTTGCATTATAATTATTGGTACGTACCTTGACGTGTCTACCGAATTTGGGTCTACGCATGAGCTGCATGCCTCAACTGATCCTGAATAACACATGAAGTTATTATTTAGTAGAGAGATTATCAATCAATCAATCAGCATCATCGTCAGCATCATATCACTATCATCGTCGTCGTCTCCACTATCATCCCCTCCTTCGTCTTTTATTTATGTGTTTCCTCACACGTTGTACTTTTATAATACGAATCGTGAATGCTTGTACTGTAGTTTACTTCTAGGCTCGGTTATTTGCAATTTGAACACAAAAAATGTAATAAATATTAATGGGGCCTGCCGTCTGAAATATTGGAAATAGCACTAAATACATACCAGCTTGTATTAAAACAAGCAAGGAGTAAGCAGCACACAGCATCGTGGCAGTCATCGTTGAAATCCAACGTATTACTGCTGCTTTACAAGGATATATTTGTTCTATTCAGCCAAGGCGGATGTGTGTTTGAACTATAACACACACACACACACACACACACACACACACACACACACACCCACACACACACACTCACACACACACACAGGTTTAGCAGCTGTACAAACACAACTGTAATCTGGAGATCTCAGTAGGTCACCAAATACAGGACATAATGAGAGAGAGAGAGAGAGAGAGAGAGAGAGGTGGGTGGGGGAGGTGGGGTGGCCTCGTGTCGCAGTGGATAGTCGCCGGTTTCCCATGCCGAAGGTTGCGGGTTCGATTCCCGTAAGGGGCGAACGTATGTGACTTAGGTACGAGACTTTGCAGGTCACAGAGGGTTTTCTCCGGGCACTCCTGTTTCCTCCCTCCCTTCAATAATGGTACTGGACGCAGTGATGTTCCGAGTGATGGATGTGTATTTGTTGTGTGTGTGGATGAGACAGGTGAGCGTGTATGTTGGTACAGATCGCCGCGCTTTGAGCCTGGTTGATTTGGGGAAAGGCGCGTATATAGCATTTAGTATTATTACTATTATTCTTAGAGAGATAGAGAGAGAGAGAGAGAGAGAGAGAGACAGACAGACAGACAGACAGACAGACAGACAGACAGACGCAGACGCAGGTAATTTGACTCGCGTTTCATTTCATGTCGATATTGCAGACGGGCATACAGGTCTATCAGATTCCATGTTTCAAAAGCAACTGTATAAAGCAGGGTGATCGTGGTTGGTGTTTTTAAACATCAGGTCAACATTATGTATATTCTTAAATGGGACACCCTCTATGCTCTCAAACTCAAAGAAGAATATTGCAAATATGCTACAAGAACACACTCCATCCTCCATCCTCCACGCTCAACCCCAACCACACACGCATGTATTCAATTTTATATAACAATGGACAAAGCAATACAACACAATGCATTATCTTCTGAAGGGAAAAACTAGATGGCAATCCATTCAAATACATTTTTAGACATTCGCACATTAGCCGAAAGATAAACTTTTCCAAAAGTTTTAATTTTGTTGGCTGTGTCGTCACTTGGCTCTATCCTAAAGAATGAAAATAAAAACATGCCGTCATCTGAACTATCTGCAAGAAAAAGACGAAGAAAAAATCAAGATCGGATCAGCCAATTTTTAAATACTGTACAGCGTAAAACTGACATCCTGGTTTAGAAAATGGTGTCGCGCAATGACCTCAACCTTTGAGAAAGTACAACTATGAATGATCTAGCATGCTTAGTAGTGGCAAAGAACGTACAGCTTCACAAAGAAGGTGCATAACTCAAAAGTGTGCAAAATCGAAAGCACCCAGCGCCCCCAAGCGGGAGGTCTGAAGCTTGCTAGCCGGCTAGTGTTGATAACATGGCGGACAGCATGTGTGAAGCTGCAGGAGGTTGCAAGCATGCGAAAAGACCCAAATATAGCACTCACTGCAGCCTGTAGAGGACAACATTAATATTTGTGTGTATTATTGTTTTTCACACAGTGGACGCGGGGTCATATGTGTCACGAAGTGACTTGATAAATATTTACATTTGTGTATACATCACACGTTTATAGAGTTAGGACACGAGCGAAGGCTATTGACATAGGCCCGTGGCATATGTATTCGCTTTGCGTGGGTACTATATTTCCTAGTTCATTAATATTTTGGTGATGAGACTCGCAGGAATTTTATTAATTAGTAACTGTGTGTACATATATTTAATTTTACAAAGAGCGATATAAAGCTGACACTGTGTACATGGCGTGAGAAATGAGTTGAATGCAGTTATATGTGCATATTATTGTGCTTGTATTGTTATTTTATAGTCATAATTGTGTTGTCATATCCTGCTGTTAGCGTTTAGTGTAAATAGGCGCAAGCTTTCTGCACTTTAAATGGAATAAAACAACAACAACTCGCCTCTAAAAAGACTGTTTGGAGAACAAAAAGCTGTTCACGTATGCATCTGAGAGTGTCTGTGACTGGACGGATGAAGTAGGGCTAGGATAGAAAAATTGGAATGAAAGATAGACTGTGAAAAAAAAGAGTGAATGCTATTCTTTGCGACTCGAAAATATTGTGGTGTATGCTATTTCTATTTTTCACTGTGGTGATTCTGGATTCTGTTCATGACAGACACGGTAATTTGAATATTTATATTTTTATGATTTACTTGTTCAAAATATAATATTGAAACTAAGTTTGTAACAATGTTTTCATATTTTCATAAACGTAATTGTCTGTCAGACCGGAACGGGGTTGTTTCAGAGAGAGATAAATTCATATTAAAGTTCAGCTACTTATTATTTTATTACTATAAGACTTATAGTTTTCTTGAATATAGTTTTTTTGAATTCCGTTTTAATTATTATTCTATTAGCTTATGTGAGGAAGAAGAGAACCATAAAATTAGCAAAACGTAAATTGGTGTTGCGTTCCAACTGTTGTGTATTTTACGTCTTCAGTGTTTCTAGTTTATCTCCCTGTCTTAACTTGAGTAATTCTATAAGAAAGGCCTTTTGATGAATGCGTGTATATGTGAAATTGAAACATTAAAAACAGTTTACAAACTAATATCAAGTTTGTAGGAATCTTAAAAGTGAAGTGAATTATTAAAATCAAAATGTTTCTTCAGAATCAAGTGTGTGTGTGTAGATTTCCTAATAATTCATATTGCTTCTCTAAATTCTTATCAATTAACTTTGGGCATGTTTTTGTGCTTTGGCACTTTACATGGATATGTTTCAATTTGTTGCATGTTGTATTGTAATACAATTAAATGACATGCAAGTTCAGTAATGCACTGTTTTTGTTCATTTTCACTTGCTTGTCCGTCTTCTTAACTGTCTGGTCACTGATTTCTTTTCCCTGTCTTATTATATGTCTGGTCACCGATTTCTTTTTCTCGGCAAATATGCCTATTATACAGTTGCACACATACAGGCCTGAGAAGGCTACACAGGAATGCATTATGAAGTTATTTAATAACAAGTTCAGACAAAAGTTATAAATGCACTCGAGCTTTCTCAGAAGAAAAAACCCCTGTTGCATGTGTAGGCCTAGCACAAATTAATACACACGCAGTCATGCACTCAATTAATAGGCAGATTCACACTTTCATATAAAGGAGAAAACAAGGCAATAACTGCACAACAAGAGCAATTCAGTAATACTGAATAATTGCATTAATTAACAGGTTTGTTGCCAAGTGGTTGCGCACTAATGAATCTATAATAAAGGCAAGCACCGTGTTTGTTTTTAATGTCCCACTTTTTCGCTGGTCAGTTACTGTGTGATAGGTCTGCATAAAATCATGAATCGAACAGCTTTGGTAATTAATGTGAATTTTAAAAAAGTATTTACTTGCATAAATAAAACATTTTTGAGTTCGTTTTACTACAAAAGGATAATGTTTAGGGTTCAAAAAAAGTCCTGCGGCAAGGTGTGTTTACGTATTGCTAAGCAGAGGATTACGTCCCTTGCAACGAGTGTTCAGACTCTCCGCTTGGTGCGCGCCAAACGCATCTGTCATCACTTTTTATATAGCGGTGTGGCGTTATGATCCTTCTTTGTGAAGCTGTACGTTCTTTGGTAGTGGATACAGTAAGCACAAAGTAAAAATGACGAAATATTTTTCAATTATACTTGAACTACGGCGGAAGGTGATTTTCGGAGCGACGGATCGACTCACCGACCTCTACTACTGAAGGATGGACCAACCCAAACTCAACAAATTCGCCGTACCGTTTTTGGAGATATTGAGAAAAACGTGTTTAGCAACAAAATGACTCGAGTTACCTTTGCGATAGAGCACTTATGAGGACACGGGAAGAAGACAAAAAAACAGTACTTTTTGTCTTCCTTGATGCACATATTTACATTTACAAGCAATAATGCATCTCCTGTGTCCCAAGATATATGTTGTTGCTCAATAATAATAATAATAATAATAATAATAATAATAATAATAATAATAATAATAATAATAATAATAATAATAATAATAAAAAGTCATACGTTTCACGGTTCTCGCGTGATTGTGGGATACCACACACACACACACACATACACACAGACAGAATGTACTGTCTTATTGAAGATATAGTTGACCCATTTTTTACATTTACAAGCAATAATGCATCTCCTGTGTCCCAAGATATATGTTGTTGCTCAATAATAATAATAATAATAATAATAATAATAATAATAATAATAATAATAATAATAATAATAATAATAATAATAAGTCATACGTTTCACGGTTCTCGCGTGATTGTGGGATACCACACACACACACATACACACAGACAGAATGTACTGTCTTATTGAAGAGATAGTTGACCCATTTTTGTTTCTTGACCTAGTTGAGTGTTTACCTATTTACGTGACCTAGTTAATTTTAGCGACCTTCATTTAATAAATTCTGCAGATAAGTTGACTTTCAACAGTTGTTTATAGTAAAATTAATACGTTCGTGAAGGATAGTTTGAGTCCTGGCCTGAATAACAATTAAACAGTCGTTGACCTACTTTTCAGACCATGCCACGCCCACCTAGTACAACTGAAGTGCTGCTTCCCCTTAGATTCATATTCCACATGGTCTTACGCTTTATTTGAGCCATGGTGCATGCTTTTTTCCCAAAAGTGCAATCTACTGGCATAATGCTGGTCTTAGCAAGCGTACTATTGGTTCAACAAGACCATAATGGATTTACGTATTTGGGACATCAATCGTAGTATTCATTGACAAATCAGCAAGTTCGACATTCGTGTGTGCAGAAATGTACATTAATGCCATGGTAAATTGGTAGTGTATAATATGTACAAGGCAAAGGTGTTCCCGTAAACTTTTCCGTCGTTGAGGATAGAGACATCCCTTTTGTCTGGGCCAGCATAATAAGGGCCGTGTCCATCTCCTCTCCCTTGCTGCCTTAATTACCGCGGTTCTAAACCGACCCAGTTACCCATTCAAAGCTGGGTGGACAGGGGGTGTCATTCATGTGGTTGCATCCAAGTACGGTTATCCATCCAAGTAGGAATTCCCTCTTGACGTAGCTTAACGAAGCATATCTAGGGTGAGCCTCAACCACCACACTGCTGCGTCACCCTGTTTATAATACATTATATAACGGAATAGATAAAAGAGAGAGAAATATACAGCAGAGACAATGACAGACATACGAAAGATACAAGACTGTTGGACAACGTCAGGGAACACAGCGTAGCTGAGACTCCTCGAGCACCTCTCACAAGTATTGGAGTGGGCGATCGAAAGCCTCGGTTAGTCTCAGCAAAGCTGTATGTGTCAGGAAGCCGGAAAGATAGATTGAAGCTACACACACGTACTGTAGATGTACATGCAATCACGGGATTCCGACCAGAGCCTCTAGTCTTAGCTTTTATTTTGAAATTTCATGTTTTCCTGTTTGGAATTGAATTATATTTAAAGTGGTGACAATTATGATACTAACATAAGTCGGGAAACAGCAGCATTTTCGAGTGACGAATTGTTGCTATGTTTACACTTTCGGTAGTTCCATCTACGTAAATGGACCTGGAAAAGAAATAAAGGTGAGACAAATATAAACACAATAAGAAGAGAAGCTATAACTTTTTTTAACAGATCTATTGAGTATATTATATGTTAACAGAACTTTCATCATCATCATCATCATCATCATCATCATCATCATCATCATCATCATCATCCATCTACGTAAATAGACCTGGAAAATAAATAAAGGTGAGAAAAATAGAAACACAATAAGAAGAGAAGCTATAACTTTTTTTTACAGATCTATTGAGTATAATATATGTTAACAGAACTTTCATCAACATCATCACCATCATCATAATCCTCCTCCTTCTCCTCCTCCTCCTCCTCCTCCTCCTCATCATCATCATCATCACCATCATAATCACCATCGTCATCCGCAGCAGCAGCATTAGCAGCAGAAACATTTGTTTTTCTAGGATTAATGACAAGAACATACAACCGATTACCTACATTTATGCTGTATCTATCACGAAATGAGATCAAACACAAAAACACCCGATAGAGCAGTGGCGTTTTCTTCTCACGTACTGACCATTAAAAACCCTTGAGTAGTGTCCACTGCTAGGGGCATTCCAAGAGAGCGTGGCACCACAGTTGGTAGAGGTGGATGTATGATGGCCAGTCAACTGAGTCGCAGTAACCAAAGAAAGAAATTACACTTCTTGTTTTGTGTATACTATTTAATGCATTGCCATTCCTTTATCATTATTTTTACTGTAAGCAGTAAGCATTGCAACGGCTTTCGGGACCTAAAGCATTCAAAAGGCATAATGAACAAAAGAGCAAGATTCCTTGACATTTAACTTAAACGAAAAGGAAAACTACTCAGAAAAGCGATCTTCAGTGTTTTATTTTAACACATTTTCACACAACACTTGAAATATATAGGCGCAATGATTATATAAGTGAATTCGGCTTTAGTGCATGCAATAATAATAATAATAATAATAATAATAATAATAATAATAATAATAATAATAATAATAATAATAATAATATTATTATTATTATTATTATTATTATTATTATTATTATTATTATTATTATTATTACTGTATTTGTATAATAATACAATATTATTATTATTATTGTTAATAATAATAATAATAATAATAATAATAATAATAATAATAATAATAATAATAATAATAATAATAATAATACCTGAATCGTGCTCTTAAGGTCGTTCAAGCCCTTGGCGTACAAGGGGACATCAGTACTGGCGAGCAAGATGTTGTAGTCAGCGTGATCTCCCATCAGCGGGTCTTTGAGAAGAAGCAGGATCTGAAATAACGAGTAACAGTAACAGTGCTGGCACTGAATACCTGTACTGTACTTCTGAATGTAAACTTAAGTACATGCCATGTACACGCGTCTTCTGTAGAAAGCATTAGGTAGAAGGTTCTTTTCTGTTAAGGTCATAATGTCTTCATGCATCCAGTAACGATAAAGTCTATTCACATTGATAATGGTGTCACGTCACCCGAGCGGGGTTCCGCGACTTCAGCGCATAACACGAGTGCAAGGAATAAACTCAAACAAAATAAACTAACACAAATGCCAGAATAACAGTCACACTCTTTTATTCAACAATCTAAACATACATACACAGGACAAATGGGGAGCAAACCACCCTCCACCCCTATCAAGACCCCCGTCCCAATATTAACTAACAATTACCTCCCTTTGTTCAACCCCAAACAGAACTAAACATCAACAGGTTTTTACAAAATGCACAACAAAATATCGAACAAAAAATCAATTCAAAATACTATAAAATTTCAACTAAGAAATAATGGAGCTATGAATCCTGAATCTTCGAACTATTGTCCAAGTTAGACTGCAGAACTTAAGCACTGTTCAACTGTCTGGTGCACGTAGCTCAGATGGAGCTAAACAGTCACTTCCACAATATAAAGGATGATTCTCTACAACTAAATGAAATATGTTTTTAGGTGTGGCGCTGTGCAAATCTGTGTGTGCGTGGGTGTGGTGTGTGGAGTTCCTGTAAAAAGGCAATGCCCCGATACGGAGGCCAACACGCAGCAGTGGCGGAGTTTACCACCACACTCCCCAGCGGTAGAGGCAAGGTCACAACACAGAACCACGACTGCGCAAGTTGTCGATGGTGTAGAGGAACACAGCTATACTGGTAAGGAATTAATCAGCGTAATACAGATGACAACAGGTACAACAGGTAACGACAGGTAACGACATCAGCCCAAACCTGTAAGCAGATACACAGTCTTAACAGCCTGCCTACAAACATAACCACTATATAATATAACACGCCATCCACCGTCCGCCATCTTGTCCTGTTTATGTATAACAATGATAATAATATTACATGATGCTATGCATACATTTCAATCATATAATGCAACCCTTGATGCCTAATAATTTATATCTTATAAACACAGCCATTTATATAAATATACATCATCATTGCGACCACACTTCCATCACACAGTCCTGATTCATTCCATCTCCCTCCATCCTCATCATCTTTCCCAACTGTTATAACACATCACGATTATCTCCCTTCATCCATACTATCTTGTCATACTATAATATAAACATGCTCTGCTCATATTAATCACTTCATCTCTCTTCAGCATAATACATTTTATCTCTCTCTCCATACATACACCCCCACCGTCTCTCTCTCACTCTCCCTCTCTAGTATGCATTCTCCATCGTCGCCGTTGACCCACTTTTACAACAACAGCAGCAACGACATTTCTCAATCATATACATAATAAGAAAATCATAAGAAAATCATACAAAATCAATAAAATCATTATGCATCAAAAATACATCCCTTTTCCCCTCATTCATCACCATTCATTCACGTACGCAGTCTCGGAGTGCTGCCACTAAGAAATTGAATTACAGGGTTTACTCACCGTCTCGGCCTCGGCTTGTGATACACCTTCTCCCCCAACACAATACAACACAACACTGTCACACACTATGGTTAGTCTTTGAGAGTTACTTCATGTCTGGCTATTGCTGGTTATTCTCACTCAATAATAACACTGATAATGAGGACGAGGACACCTCAATTCTGTCACACAAACTTGAGTCTCGGTCGGTGTTCAATAGAGAACCACACACACCTTAGGAATGAACCCTACATTCACTTATAAATGGCAGTTACATCCCTCCTCTCTCCAACTCTAAGCATTCTTACCCCGACGAGGGCGTAAGACCTTGGGTGGTTTGTATCAACAATTAACAACACCCTTCCAAACTGACACTTAGTTCTAGTGCATGACACACTGTCACAGAGTCACTGCCTGGTTAGAGTTGACCTCTCGCAAGAGCACCCAAACCACTCTGCCCTACCAAATGCACCCAGGCCACAAGCAAACAGTCGCGTTCTCCTCAGTATCCATATTTCTTATTATGCATACCCCTGTTTCTGTATTTGGCCTACCCCTACCTTCTACGTTACGCACGGACTTTACGACTACTGCACTCTTTCGTACGCAATAAGGAAAACGGTCAAGCTATTCTATGTACACTACAGAACAGAGAAGTGCAACTTCGCACAAAATATAGCTTTCTCTGTACTGCTGAAACTCGTGTCGTCACAAATGGAATGGAAATAAGTGCTGAGAAGACCAAAATGATGACCAACAACACCAATGGCATCAACATGGACATCAAAGTCCAAGGCCAATCCCTCAACATAGCTTCAAATATTTAGGAGCCATTGTATCAGACAGGATGTCCTCTCCAGGATCTCACAAACAACTGTTGCCCTGACAAGGTTTAAGCCCAACTTGAAAGACAGGACATCAGTCTACATTCCAAGGTAAGGCTGCTGCGTTCCCTTGTCTTCTCCATCATCCTATGCGCTTGCGAAACATGGACCATCACAGCAGATCTACAACGAAGAATACAAAGCATGGAAATGAGAGGCTACAGAAGACTTCTGGGCATTTCCTATACCCAGCACATTACCAAAAACGAAGTCCGAAAGACCCTCACACAAGCCATTGGACAAAGCGATGACCTGCTCACCGTGGTGAAGAAACGGAAACTCCGATAGTATGGCCACGTCACCAGAAAATCAGGCCTTGCAAAGACTACCCTGCAAGGCACTGCGTAAGGAGACAGAAGAAGAGGGAGGCAGAAAAAGAGGTAGGGGGACAACATTCGAGAATGGACTGGCTTGACACTTAGCAAAGCTATGAGGGTTGCTGAGGACAGAGAAAGATGGAGTACGCTGGTTATACGATCATCTGTGGTGCCCTAACGACCTTCGACTTACGGAATAGGATATGATAGGATAGGACATTGATAAACCTACTGTAATTTCGAAGTAATTTAGCAATGCGACTTTAAAATAAAAATACATGTAAGCTTAATGTTTAATGGAATTAACAAATACATTTTTTTAAATATTCCTGTTACCTTGTATGATCCTTCAGGAACATGAGTGAGTCGAACTGTTGAGGCAACGGTAATGGTGGAACCAGGCTGCCAGTTTCTTAGATCAACCCCGTCCACCTTAGCCGCAAAATATTGAGAGCTGTTTTGATAGGAACAGCGTACAATTCAGTAGGAGACAAATAGCCTACAACCCAAGATAACAAAACAATAGAACGCATCAAAAATCAACGCAACGCAAGACAACACATGGAATTGTAATTTAGCTCAACACAACACGCCAGATCGGAAAACAACTTAATACAATTACAGTATAATGCAATTACAATACAACACTCGCCATACCTCGACCATATACACAACACATCATATCACATCCCATCACATATCGTCACACCACTTAACTTCATCACATCACATAACATCACACCACTAAACTTCATCACAAAGCACAAGTATAGCAGACCTACATAACAATACAAGAGTCTCCTCTCTGAAAATCCTTACGGGAAGAGAGGGGACTATAAACTGATAAACATAACATAACATAACACCATAGTGTGAAGTCTCCTCTCTGAAAATCCTTTTTGGGAAGAGAGGGGACTATAAACTAATATACATACATACACCATAGTGCACACTGCAGAGTTTGTGGTGTGCGGGAGGGATAACAATGCATGTGGATTATGTGTACACGTGCTTTCTAATATTAAAAACGAACACACAATTCTATGGTGCTGCAATATTCACAGTTTCCTTGCTCAGCAATAGCAAAACACTCTTCATCCCACTTCACGCCTTCATCTTGCCTTCACCCCACTATCGACCTTATAATATTTCGTGGTGTTGGTCTGAACAAACTTTGAGTGTTGCACAATAGGCCTATATTTCCAAAGCAAAACAAAAGTATAATATCATGGTTTTATAGCCGAAGAACAAAAAAAGTAAACTGTACGCAATGTAAAATGAAACCCCACATGTTAACGTTTTTACCTGCTGGCTGACTGGAAGACGATGAAGAATTGTACATTCTTGACAGGAGCGGCATAGCCAGTGTTGGTGAACTCCAAATGAAAGCAAAAGTCATCATCCACGCGACCCGTCTTAGGCAAAATGGCCTGAAAAATTCCAAGGTTACGTAGGGGTAGATTGATGGATCAGTAGTCTTAAATCGCCCATATCTGCAACTATATTAATGCTACTATGCTATTATATTTCTTTTTCTTTTGTAATCTATGTAGGTGTCTTTATCGACTAATGACACGTGGATGACGTAAAAAAAATTTACGTCCTGTGTCAATACACCGCTGACCATTTCCATTATCACTCGCCCCATCAACCTAACAGTTTCTACAAGGCTGCACCGCTGAACTTGGCTCTGTTAATGCAGATGAACGCTGTATTAAGTCATACTGTGTGAACACAAGAAGCCAGCAAACCTTGTTGATGGTGAGCCTGTATCCGAGTCTCCTGTGGACTTCCTCGAAGCAGCCTTGCTGTTTCCACACCGCGTACATGTCCCTGTCAAAGCCTTCATTCAGAAACGTCCAGTGAAACATCGCCAGTTCCTGCTTCGCTGTTGGGCATTCGTGTCTGTCGATAATTACAATTTGTATCCACATTAAATTGTAGCCATTAATGGTCTTGGTAAGCAGACTGCTATGTTGCACAGAGCTAACTCATTATAGGCCTAAAGGCCAATATGTTAATGTTTGAGGAGAAAAATTATCCAAACACCCTTAAACAGTCAACTTTCGCTGACCCTTAATATGTTAGATTGCATCGGTAGGCTTTCTCTTACCAGTAGCTTGTTAATAAAATAATGCTAAAAATGGTATTACGCTAAAATACGACTATATGCTTACAGTGTGTATTCACTCTTTTTTGTTTCTTTCTAATATTTGCGAAAATTAAATCTAAACTTCGTGTGTTCGACCGTTGAAAATGTTGTCTATTATTACAGCAGTAAATCGCTTAGAACCCATCGCAGTTGACCAACAAATTAACAAAAGGGTGCGTGACGAACATGCTCTAAGGCGTTGTTGTGAAGTAACCAAGTGGGATTATTTTGTGCCTGTGGTATCGAATGACGCATATTGACTGTTTTAAAGAGCCCTTTACTAGATTCGCGAGGTGACCTTTTTGAGGAACTGAATAAAGCTGTTAACAGGCATAGTTCAGAGCGTTCACCTCAGTAACGTGGATTTAAAAACTCTGCAATGATCATACTATCTAGTGTAAAAGATGGGGGTTGGTGAGGAAGGATGACCTCAGAAACACTTTAAATTTTGAGGCATTCAGTTTGTACAGGGGATATACAATGTATCGTGTATATTACATTATATTGGCTACTCTGGTTGAGACTAAATATGGCTTCATAAGGAAGACGAAAAATTTTCATAGTTCGATTCCTTATGCAAAACATGTAGCCATCTCTTTAAAAAAAAAAATTTACGCAAGCATGAAAACATTCTCTTGAGGAAAGCAGCAAATGTTTCTTCTACAAAAGTATTAAAATACAGTTTGCTTGTAAAAAGTATATTTCTCAGTTACCTGATATTTATGTTCATACTTTGATAAAATTTCGTTGTTCAGATCCTAAGTTACAAATAAAATTAGGAAGGCGGGAAGATGCAATAAGGACAGAAAGATTGTGTAGGGACTGTCATATGGGTTCAATTGGGGGTGAATTTCACTTTATTTTTGAGTGTCCAAAGCACAAGCACATTCGACAAATGTGTATTTCTAGGAAAGTCAATGTTTAAAGTATGTAATATATTTCGGATCGGGAAAGAAAACAAGTGTTACTAAAATTGAGTACATATATAAAATTGGAATATGGAGTATACTAATAATATTAACAATATTGGTCGAATGTTATTGTTTTGAATGCTGAAGTTGGAATGTTAGTAATGTTATTATTTTTTTGTTTTCTTTTACAACTGAATTATAATTGTTATGCTCATGTTTCCTCCATACCTCAAAAGGGGCGAGTAATGGGATTAAATCTTGGATCTTGTGATTCGTTACTGCCTGTTATTTATATGTATTTCTACTTGTGTAAGTTGTAAACAGATGTTCGGGTTCTGTCACGTACCTGTGCAGCGTTCGTCGTGTAAGTATTTACCTGTGATTAGAGGTCAGACTGCAAGTCTCGCCACCCATGATGGTGTAACGGGTATCCCTCTCCAGATAAGGGTATTCCACAGCTTTGTTATGGTACGTCCCCACGTCATTGTCGGATGATAGGAAGCAGTCATTATGATGACCTGAGAAGTAAAATAGAATAAAATAAAAATTATAATAATATAGCTTAGACACTACCTTTATATTATAATAGTTTACGGTCAATGTCCACAGCGCATAACACAACGTTTGCACCACCACCACTACTAATACATTACTATTACTATTATTGTCACTACCGCTACCACCACTACTCATTGTGTGTATGAGTGTGCGGTGTGTATAAGTGTGCGGTGTGTATATAGGACTGTGCGTGTGTGTATGTGTATGTGTGTATCTCTCTCTATATATACATATATACTCGCCTGTTCTAGCGTTGTCAGCAGCATTTTGCACCTCTTGAAAAGTGGCGATGGTGGATGCTCCCATCATTCCCATCTTCATGTTAGGATATCGCACCTGTACCTGGCTGTAAAGACACAACAGAATTACATTTAGAATAATTGGTGTAGTTCACGGTTATCGATTGCCAGTAAAAAAAACACAAACAACAACAACAACAACAACAACAACAACAAACAAACAAACAAACAAATAAAACCACCTAGCCTACTCAAGTTATAAAACAAAGATCCGCTTTTATTTCATCAACACTTTTATAGTGGATGAGGTTGCTCCACGTCGATGTTTTAAACTAATACCATTTTTCGATAAAGCATACGATTTGTGAGAATAGTCATTCAGCGTCAGTTAGGCGCAAAGAACAAACTTGTTACACTAATTTAAATATCAAAACAGTACGGTTGATCAAGGCAAAATGCAAACGTTCTTGTAAGACTTGGCTTTAAATAGGTAGTATAACGGCTAGATCAAAACAAGATCACGAGCCGACTACATATATTACATGTAAATCAGATTGCATCGTGCATGCTACTTTGATTTCATTTTTCATGAGCTAAAACAGTAATATAACTCGGGTTGAACCAATAGCAATTTATTTATTTGAAAGCAATTATAATAAAATCGACTTACCTCATTTAATCAACCTGAACTTACTTACATAGACTTTGGAGCAGCGTTCAAAAGTGCCAGTAGAACCTCCTTTCTGGACACCATGTCGGTCTGGGAGAAGTATTCGGAATGATGCCATTCACCTGTCATAACCATTCGTTGTATTTCCCTTTTGTTAATTTGTGAACATCAGCATGATTTGCTAATTCAATTTTGCAGTTAGCGGTTATTTACCCTGTTCGTGCTATAATTTTCTTTTAAAATTAAAAAAAGAAAGAAAATAAAGAAATACAATTAAAAGAAGTACATGAAAACAAAGACGTACTTTGGACAACCACGAAAGCAGTTTAATGTTTTTTTTCAATGTTACCTTTAAATGTAAATAGTAGCCTTTTCCCAGGCACTTTAACAGTAAAGGACACGCGAAATTAATGCTTGCCGTATAACCTACAATCGACACGTGCAATGTTTAAGTTAATAGCAGGAATCATACAATTACTGGAAATTATACCCAAACGAAGTCTCACTGGTTGATGATGATGTTAAAAACTAGCGTAATGCATGTACATGTATCCACAAACTCTAGCTCCTAATGCTAGCAATACAGGCCTACTTCTTTGATTGATTTACATCCTTCAGCCATTCGTTCACACACTGCTAATATATTATATAGTGCTTTTATTTATTTAGTTTCATTTCCGTTGTGCTGATGTACATGTACGCAGCATATACATTTCCTTTTTTTTTTTTTTTATAGGAATAGAATTAAGCTTACTAAAGATTCTGATTCTGTCATGCGCTAACTCTCCTTCGTTCGTTCATTTACCCATGCATTCTCGATCTCCCATTTTCTCCCTCTCTATTTCTTCCTACCATCCACCCTCCGCCCCCTTCACTCAGTCAGTTAGTCAGTGCCGTCACTCAGTCAGTCGGTCAATAATTTACTCACCCCAAGCTCCTATGAAGCCAGCTTCGATAGAAGTGATGACGCGTTCGTACTCGTGGAATATGGGTTCCAGTTGGCTGATATGATGCAGCACCATGTTCTTATTAGCATCTCCGTATGGATGATTAGGTAACTGAAAATCATTATTCAACACACACACACAAATGAAGTATGATGCTATATGACATAGGTCAATCTTACTTTAATAATCAAAGTATCACTTCATATTGTCGCTGTTTCATATAATTCATTATGCGTATGTTGTTTGTAGATTATAATCACACGACACTTTCGCATATAGGTGACTACTGGACCGATTTATACTGACACCAGCGGGCCAGTTGTTGGTAAAGTAGAAAATAATATGATCACACGTTGACCAATCCGGGATTCGAACCAGCGACCTTTCGGTTACTAGCAAGACGCTCTTACCAACTGAGCTACCCGGCCCCTCCGATTATGCGTATTCGAAATCTCTCTGAATTTATTGACTGGCTCAATAGCCCCAGTGTTGAAAAAAATATCAATTTAATAAATGCGCTGGATGTTATAATATTATGCCTTTATCTCAAGAGAAACCTTTGACTGTGCTGTTCTGTAGATATAGATATGCTCTCACATCGCAATTTAAAATGTGATGTTCAGGTTCGATTAACACAGTTCTCCTTTGAATATAAACTGATAATTTCAAGTATCGTACGCAAACAAAAACAAAATGCAAAAAAGTAAATAAAAAAGGGGTAAATAAAGAAAGAAAGAAAGGAGACGGAAAAGCTGCACATAGGTCAAGCAGAGCGCATCCATTTTGCCATGTTCCTTTCAAAGTGACTCACCATTTCGAAGATGTAGCAGAATCGTAAGACCAAAGTAAAGCTTGCACTCTCTGCAACGGCGAGGTCGTTCCGGATTTTGTTCAAATAATCCTGGGAGATGGACGATGTGACAAAGGTATCCAGGACGAACGTTCGCCAGACCATGGTAGCGCCAATCCGATGGCGAAGATCATCCAACTGATTTCTCTAAAATATCAGAGAAAGGCACACTAATATTGACTGACACATGACTGTCGTACAAACACAAAATGGAGAAATCAACCCAACATGCACTCAATATGGGGCGCCATGTGTCCATTTATTCTATGTGACTATTCTATACATAGAATAAATTCTATGCACATAGAAAGCATTCTATGCACACAAAAAGCATTCATTAGTTGAAATTCCATTTATAAAAAAGAAACCAATATTGTAAGTCAAAGAATAAAATTCTTTGTATAGAATAACATTCTATAATATAGTGTAAAATTCTATATCCATAATAAAATTCTATGTATAGAATAACATTTTATAATAGAGAATAAGATTCTATGTATGTAATACAATTCTATATTATAGAATGCACTTGTATGCATAGAATTATATTCTATAACATAGAATGAATTCTATTACAAAGAATGAATTCTATTACAAAGAATGAATTCTATAACATAGAATTTATTCTATGTGCATACAATTCATTCTATAACATAGAATGAATTCTTTAACATAAAATAAATTATATGACATAAAATGAATTCTATGTGCATAGAATAAATTGTATAACATAGAATGAATTCTATAATAAAGAATGAATTCTATATGCATAGAATGAATTTTATAGCATAGAATGAATTCTATGACATAGAATTCATTCTATGACATAGAATTCATTCTATGACATAGAATTCATTCTATGACATAGAATGAATTCTATAGGCATAGAATGAATAGTATAACATAGAATGAATAAGATGACATAGAATGAATTCTATGACATAGAATGAATTCTATAACATAGAATGAATTCTATAGCATAGAATGAATTCTATGTTACAGAATGAATTCTATGTAGTAGAATTCATTCTATGCTATAGAATTCATTCTATGCTATAGAATAAATTCTATGTCATAGAATTCATTCTTTGCTATAGAATTCATTCTATGTTATAGAATTCATTCTATGTCATAGAATTCATTCTATGTCATCTTATTCATTCTATGTTATAATATTTATTCTATGCTATAGAATTCATTTAATGTCATAGAATTCATTCTATGTCATAGACTTCATTCTATGTTATAGAATGAAATCAATACATACACTTTTTTAAAAAATAGTAAAAACTGGGGCACTGTCGAGGTATAGAGAACATTTTTTTTATGGCATGGGACTGTATTGCAGAGAGATATACACATTGCCACATCCCATCACCACACCACATCACTCTACATCACACTGCACCACAAATGTGATGGGTAGGTGTGGTGGAGTGATTAGGTTATGTGATGATGTGGTCTGATTCACTCGCTTTTAAGGCATAATAGAACTGTATTGCAGATACATACATACACATTACCACATCACATCACCACACTACATCACTCTAAATCACACCACACTGCACCACAAATGTGATGGGTGGGAGGGGTGGGGTGATTAGATTATGTGATGTGATTCACTGATGCCATGATATGTGCTGTCTGCTGCAATGTGAAGATGTGCTGCTGCTGTGATGTCGGCTGATGTGATGTGATGATTTGTTGATGTGATGTGATTTTATGTGGTGGTACGTTTTCACGATGATGGTGATGAAACAATGTGATGCAGTGATGGGATGTGATGTGATGATGTGATCGATGTGGTGATGATGCGATGTGGTGATGTGTCATACAATATCTTTTTTTAAATTCTAAATTTCGTTACAATTTATTAGTTGTGTTTTTTAATTTAATGTGAGTGAAATGAATTATATGTATATAGAATTAATTGTATAACACAGCAAGAATTGTATGACATAAAATACCCTTTTTTTAACATAAAATGGATTTTATTCGCAACACTGAATACATTCTATTTTCATAGAATTATTTTTTAACATTTAGTGCACATAGAATGCATTCTATGTTATAGAATGTTCATTCTATAACATAGAATGTTCATTCTATAACATAGGATCCATTCTATAACATAGAATGTTTATTCTATAACATAGAATGGTCATTCTATAACGTAGAATTCATTCTATAACATAGAATGTTCATTCTATAACATAGAATCCATTCTATAACTTAGAATGTTCATTCTATAACATAGAATCCATTCTATAACATAGAATGTGCATTCTTTAACATAGAATGCATTCTATAATATAGAATGTTCATTCTATAACATAGAATCCATTCTATAATATAGAATGTGCGTTCTTTAACATAGAATGCATTCTGTAATATAGATTGTTCATTCTATAACATAGAATCCATTCTATAACATAGAATGTGCATTCTTTAACATAGAATGCATTCTATAATATAGAATGTTCATTCTATGCGCAACTAGGTCATTCTTTGTGAAGCGAGGCTTTGAGGAATAAAGGGACATGTGAACGCGCGCGAGAACTGAATAAATGGCTGACGTGCCAAGCGTTCTGCGGACTTTATCAGACATTAGAACAGGCTCAAATCGCACGATACCGAGTCAATTGCAAATCGGACCGCAGGCATGCAGTAGTTCTGACGTCATCACGTACCATTCGGGATCGGATCGCAAACAAAATCGTTGCACAATTGGCATGTGTGGCGGGGCCTTTAGGTTTCTTGATGTAAACGACTTCAAAGTAGTGTGAGTAGGAATAAAAATTATTGACGTCACACCCTCCCCTGCGTGCTAACTTTTTCATTACAATGTGCTGAGGTTCTGTAAGGGTTTATAGTGACAAAATCTAATTAAATAATCAGTTCTTTTTGCTCAATGCCGAAGAAATAACCGTACTGTACACTCATAAAAAGCAATAATTAATATAATTAAAGGTCGAATATTGCGATACAACTCTGAGACATAATAATTATTGCAAAAAAAACTATTTCACCCCAGGCGTCCCCCCATAACCTATTTTCAGCTAAATATCTCTGTTGAGAATTTGGCCTCCCTTTGTAAGAACACCCACATTTATGTATAGTTCCTTCCGTTAATAAAATGGATAGCATAATAGCATTAGGAACGTACGTCAGCCATTGATTTAGAGTGATGTGGTGTGGTGATGGGATGTGGCAATGTGTATCTCTCTGCAATACAGTCCCATGCCATCCAAAATGTTCTCTATACCTTGACAGTGCCCCAGTTTTTACTATTTAAAAAAAGGTTTTTATATTGATTTCATTCTATAACATAGAATGAATTATATGACATAGAATGAATTCTATGACATAGAATGAATTCTATAGCATAGAATGAATAGTATAACATAGAATGAATAAGATGACATAGAATGAATTCTATGACATAGAATGAATTCTATGACATAGAATGAATTCTATAACATAGAATTCATTCTATGACATAGAA